>CM075199.1:1960025-1972525 GCA_037577475.1 Chaunax sp. Z400
ACACACACACACACACACACACACACACACACACACACACACACCACTTTATTCATTCTTACCCTCATTCCCTCCACGACTTTGTTCTCGGCTCCACTTCACACACCTTGAATCTTATCCCTTCACACTGTGTTATGTTCATCTTTTTAATTGATCATTTTAAGATATTTCATGTTTATACAATATTTTAAAATGACAGGAATGTTAAAACATTGATAAAACACCCTTGATGCAGACTTGAACAAAGCCTACACAAGCACAAGAAGAAGCTTGTCTCCTTTTTCGATTTTGTTTGTACATTTTATGCAAAAACTCATATGTATCTCAAATGCATCTCACTTTGTATTTCAGGGTTTAAGTATATGGCTGTCTGGCTAAGAACAAATATTGTCTTAATATAATATAATATAATATAATATAATATAATATAATATAATAAATGATAAACATAATAAAAATATAATGTTTTATGTTAAATAATAAAAAACAATGCTTTTCTTTCAAAAAGCTAAAAGGTGTTTTTAATTAGTGGTTCTAGCCCTTTTGGTGGTTTAATGTTTTCATTTGATGTTCATCAGTTGTTGTTAGATTTTTTGATTATTACTTTTGATCATATTTCAACAAAGTTTCAAGTTTTGCTCCCTCTTCAAGATATACGATCCTCAGACACAGACACACAAAGCTAACGCACACAAGAGATCTACAGATGGTCCCCTCAAATATCCTGCACACATTTCCTCTTCCAAAACCAAAAAGTTGGTTTAAGAACAATATGCTAAACTTCCAGTGTGTGTGTGTGTGTGTATGTGTGTTTGTGTGTGTGTGTATGTGTGTGTGTGTGTGTGTGTGTGTGTGTGTGTGTATGTGTGTTTGTGTGTGTGTGTATGTGTGTGTGTGTGTGTGTGTGTGTGTGTGTATGTGTGTTTGTGTGTGTGTGTATGTGTGTTTGTGTGTGTGTCTGTGTGTTTCAGTCATAACTAAACACAATCACTCCTGTCAGTCTGTGAATTTCCTGTACGGTGACAGTCTGCATCTGTCGTCTTGTACACGTCATCTGTCTGCTGCATGCATGCACACATCACATACCCCCCCACCCCACACACACACACACACTCACACACACACACATGCAGAGATGCAAACATGCCTTTTCATCTCCTCCAAGATCATCACAGAGTCTACACAGTTAGATTTGGTGCCACAGATGAACCATATTGTAGGTTTTATTGTATAAAGGTGAGGCTGTGCTCACCAGCAGAGCGTGACTAAAACTATTCTATTTTGTCATAAAACTCCATTTGATTCCTGTTACACTCTCTACTCTCTGTCTCTTGGACTCCACATCTAACTCTTAGTTGTGCATTTGTCAGTGTGCATGTTGCAGCGTGTCTCATTCACTTCAGATGTGAGGACTTCTTACACGATGAGCAGATGAAAGCCACTGAAAGGTAATGGAATCTCTGCTGAGACGAGCCTGCCAATCTGCAGCTCACCAAAATACATTTCACTCAAACACACCCACACACACACACCCACCCCCACACACACACACACACACAGAGAGACATTTGCATCCCGATTGCAGTGGCAGCTGTCTAGCTAGTGAGACAATTTGAGTTGCCATTCAAATGAAGATAGTGTTTGTGTGAGCCCTGGAGAGAGAAGAAAGCAGAGTTTTTCTTAATATGCAAATACTGCTGTGCGTTGGAAATTTTGTTAGAAATGTGCTTTTTATTTCAAGATCTTCAATCAAGAATCATTTTGACCCACTGATGTGAACTGAAATGGTTTTACTTCTGCTGATGTTTACATGTAACTTGGTCATTGGGCCTCAAAGAGAGAGAAATAAACAAAACAACATGCAAAAAAAAAGATAAACATGTGCAAAGACGGAAATGGTTGACATTTAGACTTCCCTGTATTATTGCATTATTATATTTATTTCATATTTTAATATTTTATCTTTCTAAAATGATATTATTTCTTTATTGTTTTAAGCAACTTGATGTCTATCTTTTGCTGAATTTGTTGATATTATTCTTATGGATGTACTTCTGCTCTTAATTATTGTAATAATTTTTTTCTTATTTTTGAATTTTTATTATGAATTGTCTTCAGTTTGGTAAAGCATATTGAATTGCATCTGTGTACTAAATGAGCTGTATCAATACATTTGCCTTTGCCTTCAACACTAAAAGCATGTTTGCTGAAATGTTGAAGTCTTTCCAAACATTTCTACAAAACTTGATGAATCCCATTTTCTGCTATAACTGTTGTAAAACAAGATCCCAATCTGTCTTCACCATAATAGTTAAACAATGGCACTTTAGTGTAAAATACAGTTTGTGTAATGCCAGTATGACTTCAGTTATTGTAGCCTAAGGCCAACCACAACTCTAACAGCTAACTCATGAAAAGGATTACAAAAATACATTCATCCCAACTTTTTTCAAAAAACAAATTACAAAAAAAAAAAAAAAAGAGTGGCACTCAGTAGTTAGAGTACCTTCGCCAAGGCCTAGCACATGTCTATTTAGCTTTCCTGGCCCATGCCCCGCCCTTATACAAAGTTTTGTGGAAATAAGTTAAGCAGTTTTTGGGTAATTGGGGAAAATGTTAAAATATCTTACAATTTTAAGGAAAGTATTTTTAATTTTTATTTTTATCCTGGACTCACCCATTTATCCAGATCTGTATACTAAATGTAATTTTCTTTTCCTGGTCCATGCCATGCCCTTCATGCAAATCTATCCAGCAGTTTTTGTGTGATCCTGCTGACTGACAAACCAACCGGCCAACAAGGGTGAAAAAGTTCAGTTCAACCACAATCCCACATGTGCAGGTACAGGTACACTGTTAAAACACTTTAACATCCACTTAATGTAACACTTTGGGGCGATGCTGAAGAGCCAGACTATAGACCAGACAGAAAACGAGGAACCTGGGAGAGATGTTACTCTAAACAACCTCATCTGGGCAACTATCAATACGAATTTAAAACATAGTTAAAATGTCAGTGAGAATGAGATTTTTAAAACCTCCATTGTGTAGCTCATTCTCAATCAACATGATACTTAGCACTATATTTCTGTCACACTGCCCTCTTTCCAGAGAGAAAGTTATTATAATGATTTGTTCACGGTGGAGCGTTTCACAGACGCCGTTTATTGATGTACTCTCACCGTGTGTGTTTGTGTCTGTCTGAGATATTAGTGCATGTGTTACTTGTTTTGTGTGTCTATATCAGACTGAGCAGTCATGCATTATGGTATGTGTGTGTCTGCGTGTGTGTGTGTGTGTGGCTATATGGGTCATAAAGCACACCTAAAAAGCCGAGGTGGTCGATGGAAAGGGATGACAGCCTTCTGTGTAAAACTTACAGCTCTCAGATAAACTCACAGACGGAGAAGCAAGAGTCGGAGAAAACACATTGCAGGAGATCACATGCAGATGCACTCCCTGTCTCACCATAACACCACTATATCCCCTTGAATCCCTCGTCGTAAAAGTTACTTATGGCTGTTTGTAATTCTTCCCGGTGTGAAAAGACCCCGGCCGACAGTTAACTAACTGATGGGATTAAGGAGCAGGCCAGAGATTAACCTGATTCAAAGGAGCAATCCAGACATGAGATCCCACAGCAGCATTGTAAAACAAAACTGCTGGAGTGCTATGGTGTGTCAAAAAATATATTTCTGCTCTTTACATATTACATCTTACATGCATGCATGCATGCACATACACAGTAAGTGGTTATTGAGAGAAAGGGGGTCACATAAGACTTACTACCAGTGGGAAACCGGAGCCTGAGAGGATGCACACAATCTCACTTTTCTGAGAGGCAGACATCGAACTCCTGGTCCACAGTCCTCAGTCGTTCTCTTTACTTTTTCTATATGTAAATCAGGCTCAAAAAGCTCAGTTCGTACAAATGCATCGTCGAGAATGGTAGCAGAATGGCAATGGCACAACTTGAAACTACTGGGTACTCCTTCAGTGATATCCCCAAAGCCATGTCTGACAATTTATTTTTAATGTGGGATCTTGCCTGATCCAGTTGCTCCCGTGTCAGTAGTGCACAGGAACCCCAAGGGTCACAGACCAAGTCAAACTGTGCAAAAGAAAACCAGTGATTCTCATGGAGAATGGTGGAAGACACTGTGTGAAAGTGTGCTGGTGTTTGGATGTTCACTGCACAAGGGAAACATGTTAAGCCCACCCTGTTTCACAAAGGAGTGCAAGAGAATGCTGATGAGATCTGGAGCTACAGTACGTAATGTGTCAGATGAGGTGAGAAGGTTTTCTTCTTTGTCTTGCAGTTCAGCGTTCAGTTCGTTGAGATGCCTAAAAATGATGCGCAAGTTTCGCGCACCATTGACCATCTGCATCTTCAATCAATGCTCGATCAGAATTTTCCTCAGGAATATTCCTAGTTCTTCTTTCAGCTGGTAGAGTCGGCCCCAAACTGTGCCTCCATGAAAGCCAGTGGACGGCTGTGTGAAGCAACAAGTTGTAATGTTCTGCTTCCATTTCCTTGCATAGAACCAAAAACAGACGGGTCTTTAATGACTGCAACTTGATGAAGTTAATGATGCCCAGAAGTTTCAAAAGTTTCTCTCAGCAGCGTATATACAACTAGTAACTTTCATAATGCATCGAGTGTAAATTAAAGTTGTATGGTAGTAGGTAGTATAACCATGCGTCCTCTGAGCAGACATACTCTGAGTCGACGTTGTGTCATGGGGATAGGGTCATGTGAGACAAATTTTGCCGATATTTGAGGCGGTATTTGTCTCATGTCAGCAACATCAGAATATTTTTTTGTGGCACCCCTGAAGAAGCCAGACGGCACCCTGGTTGAGAAAGGAGAGCCTAGAGGAGCATAGCAGGTAAACACAATGTATTTAGCCCAAAATGTCTTGAGACTAAACGTCAGAAGACTTTCTGACATGTAATATGTGTAAATAATCAAAGTAAGGGTGGCTGCATTCCATTTAGCTGCGTCATTCTCAAGGTGCTGATACTGAGCATCTTGGCTCACTGTCACATGACAACACCTGTGCTTTAGAAGTCAAAAGACTTACTGTCACATTGTGTGTGTAAGCAGTTGTCTGTATTCACTACTGCACTACTAAATTCATAACTAATATATAGATATGATAAAGAAGTAATTAATACATAATCAATAACTTTAATGTGAGGGGTGACCAATGAAAGAGTAAACAATGTTTACTGAAAGCATAGAGTAAAAACTAGTACAACAACAGTTGGCACCCAAAGATTGCTCCAACTTTCTCGTCATCTTGGCTTACATGCAAGTGTAGCATCTAAACAACAGCCTCACACAATTAGTTGCGTGTTGGGTTTTAGTGTTTCAGAGGAAAAGACCAGAGGACAGGGTGCAGAAAAAGAAAGAGGGATGTAGAAGAAAGCACATAGAAAAAAGAAGAATGTAGAGGATGATTAAAACTGCCCACTTCTGACATCGTTCTGCCTCATCCATCCATCCATCCATCCATCCATCCATCCATCCATCCACCCTCCCACCCCCACCATCCAACCTTTGATGCTGAGGCAATCTTGCAGCAGTCATAGCCTTCTCTTCCCTGCAAAATTAATTTGACAGGTTTGCATTAAGGCACCTGATCAATACCCACTTAAAGCCGTGAGGGCTAAAGCCAAGAAAAATAAGGCACCGGCCACCCCGCCTCTCCCTCTGTACCAGATGAGAAAAAATGAATCTCGGACACTTTTTTCATCCCTCCTCAATTGCTCGTCGGTCCTAAGCCATGCTCTCTGTCAGACACACACACACACACACACACACACACACACACACACACACACACACACACACACACACACACACACACACACACACACACACACAAATAAACACTAGATCCATGAAAGCACACAAATGAACAGACACACACATGCAGTCCCAAGCTTTTCTATCACCAGGCTGACCTCCTGCATTGATCGAGAGCTGTTAAGTTGACAGAGGGCCTGGGAGGTGTGTGTGTTTGTGTGTGTTTGTGTGTATATTTGTGTGCATGCTTGGTGAATTTCACTGGCCACTTAACCAGGGAACGATCAACTACATAACCTTGATAAAGTCAACACTGTGTTTGTGATAGAGGGCCCCAAAACAGTATAATATGCGTCAAGTTGAAATGAAACACAGAGTGTGAGTTTGATACAACCTCATACGGTGTGCATCTAAAGAGCGGGGGATAAAAGTCAGGACAAAATAAAGAGTAAAGAGTAAGGACACAGAAAGATGAGACAGGAGACCAACACAACAAACACACTGAGAATAATTAGAATACATGAGAATATTTGTATTTTCCTTGAAGTGAGCCGCTGAGCAAGTCTTTAAGTTGATTCATCTTCACACATTCCCATTTGAGAAGCTCTCCACAATCTCTCCTCCTGTTAACAGCGAGCAGTTCCAGTTCTGGGGTGTTAAATGTTTTTGCTCAAGGGCCCCTTGTCAGGAGTTGTTAAATGAGTTCACATGTTGTTCCTTGACAGCAACAGCTGATTTGCAGAGCTCTTACAGTCAGTTACAGTTTGCTCCCGACGTCCTCTTTGTGGCTGACGGTTATGTTTGCAGCAGGGAATCAAACTAACTTTCAATTCCTCTTCGTTCTTAGAAGTACATTTCAGTCATCATTAAATGTATCAAATGCAAACAAAAGTTGCCTGAGTACTCAAATCTTTATGGTATTTTTGTAATTTGCATTCTTAAGAAAGATTCTCTGACATTAAGAAAGTGACAGAAACAGATTTGCTATATATTCACACTTGAGCAAAATACTCATCATTATAACAACTCTGGTTTACTTGAATTGTTGATAGTAAAAAACGTGTTTTATAATGTAAATTCTAAAGGTAAAGACAGGTATTATGTTAACATTTTTAATTAGGAGTAATGTTAAAATAAGATGGATAGAAATAAAAGACTGGAAGGATAAAATTTACAGTCTTACATGTCCGCATATGAAGGGTATTTAGATAAGGAGTAATAAAATCAGATAAAAACATAAAGTGTAGTCTACAAATGAAAAACATGACCAAAAAAAAGGTTTGCTGAACGAGTTACTTTAAATTCACTGGAGTCACAACTGAAAACAAATAGAATAGCATCTTTAATACAGTGTTTATGTTTAGGAAAAAGTCATTTTGCTTTGAAAATGAACTGTTGTCTCGTTTTCAAATACATTTTTTTATTTAAAATATGTAGTTTAAAAACAACAACAACAAACAAACAAAAAAATATTTTTTCAACATTTATTCTAAACAGGAATCAATAAGTAGGGGTCAAGGCAAAGTTAACATTTCCAGACAATCGAAGCTCTGGGACAAGAGCTACACTCCTCCACTTATCCCTCCATTCCTTCTCATCCATCCGTCACTGAGTCTTCCAGGGCTATCCCATCTCACCCAGGCAGAAATCAATACCTGGATCCTGAGACAGGCCCTCAATAAACATTGAAGGGAGAAACATGGGCCTGCCTCCCGAGCTAACCCCCCTCACATCCCGCTCTCTACACAACACGAAGTAAATGAACTCACTACTTTTCCTCTAACTTCATCCAACCAACAGCGAAGACCTCCATCCAATGTTTCAGGCCTCAAGGTCGGAGTGATGTTTCAATCCCAGCCATGATTCACTCATACGCACCCCTTTATACTCGTGGAACAGTTTGCCGGCTGATAGGTGCAGGTATGAATGTGTGCACATGCATGGTTACAACACTGAAACTATTCATCAGCTGCTCTATCAGCAGAAAATGCATGGACAATTTTGATAAAGGATTCTTAATCTAAGTAATTTATTCAGCAAAAAAACATTTGCTGGTTCAACAAGGGGTTTAGGTTTAAGTCTAGCATTGCTATTGTTAAAACTACAACAACGATGGCACCATCTATTGCACATATGACATCATCTTGTTGGCTATAATTTAGCAAATGCACATTATTGTGGTTCAACCTCGACCCAATTCCAGCCAGATTTCATTCAACACAACGTCCAGAATAGATTCCTCAATAACCTGAACACCTACTGTTTGCCTCAGTATCAGACTTTACATATTTCCACTTGAACTAATGACTATTTTTAAATGCTGCATTTGCATCCAAACGGGTGCATTGAGAAAAATCCATCCAGCCTTGTGTTGTGTATGTATCTGGTGTATTTTTGCAGATTCAAATTTATATACAAAGAAATCACCCTCAGAAAACATGTGCGGAGCCTCTACCTGATGTTCACTGCTACCTCACTCAACATGGATCATAAAGTAAAATGTAGTTGTGTTCGTGCTCCATGTCTGCCATATTTTAGACTTATAAGACAGAAGGCTCATTTCACAAAATTTCAATTAACCTACCTAGGACTGGGTATCGCTTAAGTTTTATTGATTCCAATTCTGCTTTCACTTCCTTGTTTTGATTCCAAAATGATGAAAAAAAGAGGTCAAACATTTAGACAACAAAATATGTTTATTATTTTAAGTGTTAATTGAACATTCATAAAGTAAAGAGTAGTTATTATTTGCCAGTATTTACTAAATACACAGACTTTCATTAAGAAAAATCTTAATTACTAAATAAAGATCAATTTACAGCAGCTGATTAAACTAACTGCAAGTCATTTTGGAAACAATTTTAAACTTATTAAAAGTATTCAAATTGCAAAACAAACAACACATAAAGTCATATGTGTGGATAATTATCAGTCTGTAACACTCATCAGTTTTCTATTTGGTCTGTGTTCCCTTTATTGCCAATCTGAACAGTGTGTCAGCTAGCAGTCCTTCGCTCTACTGCAGGTGCTAGCGAGTTGCTACCAGCACCTGCTGATGACACACTGGGGATCAAAGACCACAAGATATCAAACACTGTACAGTCTTTAAGACTGACGCCACACTGCCTTCAATGTGTGGTCAGATTTGATGTGCAACCTGACTTTCTAAGGTGAAGCCACACTTTTGACCATCTTTCGCTTTGTCATGCAGGCTGACAATTGCCGAAAACCGATTGGATTTGGTTCTAATTTCGAGGAGTTTGGGTTCTCAACCCTAGATCCACCACTTCTTCATCAAACATTGAACCTTTCAACATTGAGACACTGTCAGACTTGCAGTAAATTCCCCCAAATAGCTTTGTCTTGAAGCAGACTTGTATATTTCCCATCCACTAACGCTGTGCACTATGGAGGAAAGAGAGATACACAATGAGAAACTGTTTGTTTTGCCACTAAACTTAAAAAAGATTCTTGAGCTGTGTGTCAAGGATATTACCCGATATCTTCTCACTTGTTTGGCTCAGTGCTTTGTGTGACCGCTTGTGTCTGTGAATTACTGTATGTGTGCATGAGCATTCTTTCCCTCTCATAGAGGTCCGAGTGGGATTGAAAGAGAAAAGACAGCGGTGGGATTTTACTTGATTTTACAAGCTGAGGCCCGTTTACGCTGAGCTGCTACAATGCAATTTCAGCACAGCGTTGCCACTTTTCAGGCCTATTCATCCCTCCCTGCTGAGCCCCATTAGAGTAGACAGGCAGGTGAACAAGTGCACATGGAAAACAAGTTCCTCTAGGCGCTGTGGAAGCATCCCCCCCCCCAGAACCTTCTCCTCCAACACACACACACTCACACACAGATAGAGCATTGTCCTCCTTGGCCAGATGTAGATTGGAACAGACATCAATAAATAATTTAGAGGTCTTGAGACTTTTAAGTAGGAATCTATGCAGTGTGAAACACTGTTTAATCGAGTAACTTCTGATGTCGTATCAATCAAGGGGAGTTAAAAGCTGCTAACGTCGGCAGAACAGGGAGTAGTAGTTCTTTTTGTTTCACCTTCCCTCTCACTCTCTTCTTCTTTCTGCTCTAGTCGATGGGACTTTAGGTGACATTTGCATTCATCAATTGACCCGGATCCAATGGGTCAACAGAGAGAGGGAGAGAGGTGAGAGAGACATAAAGAAAGAGAGAGGCAGACAAATATCCCCCTGGTGCAATGCAGTTCATGGTAATACAATATAAAAACAAGCAATTTGACTTCCTAGACACTTGAACGGAGCCAATTTCTTGATAAGCAAGAAAATGTAATGAAATGTCACAGGACGATTTGACTACTAATTCTCTGTGGTGCGAGGATTCACTGATATGATAAAACACAAAGAGGCCTGGTGCAGAATGAGCTGGATCAGACTTGGGCACAGATGGAGTGATTTGAGTCAATTTTTCAACGCTTCTGGTCGCACCTCACATATTTGCTTTCCATTTCACGATTCACATATTCAAATGTTTTGCATTTTGATAGCAATAACTCCCTTGACAGATGAGAGCTTACTCCTCCAAGAGAGAAAAAAACCCAACATCAACAAATTGTGTCTTGTATTGTATATATATTACATGTATATATTTTTATCAGTTGTTTCACCACAGCTGAACAATTTACCTGCAAGAACATAGTTGTTAAATTTTAATAATATCGGAGTCAGACAAGCAAGCATATATGCACTCACAAATGAAGGTGTGTCTGAGATCAAACATGCACACAATGCTCAATTCTCTGGTGTCATCAGCAGATGTGTACATACCCTCGTCTCAATACAATACGGATGAGCTAATAGCCTCGGAGGCTCCCAGCCTGCCTCTGATCTCCATAATATCTCCACCTACACACACATACAGAGAGAGGGAGAGAAGAGAGAGAGAGGGGAGAGAGGAGAGAGATAGGGCTGTACCTGCACAAATCCCATAATATCTCTATACCTGCTGCTCTGTGGGGATTCAGATAGACCTGGTTTACATTCAGCAACATTCAGGGGACAAATATGATCATTCAGATTCAACCTTTTAAGTGGTATCACAGGTTTAAAAGCTCATATGCAGAAACATGTCTACATTTCTTAGTATTCTTACAATCAGTGTACAGTATAGTGAAAAAAATGATAGATGCTCTTATGAAATACAAATCAAAACAACATGGATTTGTGGATCTGACAAATTGTCTTGTGGTTCTTATGTTGGTGATGTCTTACAAGCTAAAGGCTCTAATAGAGTTAGAGATGCCAGGTGGCTTCTGGATCAAAATGTACAAAGAGGTAGAACATCATGAGATGTCCATGCCTATGTATTTTTAATTTGATTGGCATATTTTATTCTTTCATGATGAAGTCAAAATGTTTTTAAAAAAAAGGACCCGGTCATGAGCCCTAATGTTGAAGATATTGTAAAAAAAAAAAAAAACGATCGAGAATCTGCATCCATTCTCAGATCTCTTTAATCAACACTTCTGTGATACATGATCCATCATTACATAAAATATAATCAAACTCAGTTGACAACTTGTCAAGATAACAGATGGGCAAACAAACAAAACATGGGTGATCACATGACCTCCTCAAACTTGGTGGAAGTAAATTACAAAGAAAATACACAGCAGAGCGCCTAACCAGCAGTGCTGGGGTTGATACTAGCCAGTATCAGCATTTCTTGTGAGCTGATAAGTAACAAGAAATGAGTCTAATGGCAGGACTAAATTAGCTCAATCAGAGGAGCTTGCATTGAAAGTCACAGCTTAGATTACATCATCACAGCAGCATTAGCAATAATTAAAATGTGTTGTTGATGTTGTGACAGTGTTTTCCTGTTGGAGAGGTAATAAAAGATGAACTGTAAAGTACTTCAGTCAAAAAGATCTAAATTTCACTTCATGAATATATAAACTGTAATTAAAAAAAAAACTAGCTGCATGATTGAATGATTTCAGCTTCAATATGTTGACTTTTGACATATCGTGAAACAAATAAAGTTCCTTTGAGTCTTAAACCGATCACTTGTTCACTAATTTTAAAGAAACTGCAATGGTAATGCTCAAGATGAAAAAATGACAGGTCAGGAAGTGTTACATATTTTGTAATGTGGCGGTCTTGATGTGTGTACATACATGTTTGTGGTCTTTTTATAGGCCTGGTGTCAGGCCTTCCATAGCCAGTAAATAAAAAGCACAGTGAATTCCACTTCAGTCTGAGGCTTTGAGAGGATCTGAAGGGATCTGATAATCACCACAGGGACTTATGTGTATGTCTGTGTCTGCATGCATGTGTGTGTGTGTGTGTCTGTGTCTGCATGCATGTGTGTTTGGGTGTGTGTGTGTGTGTGTGTGTGTGTGTGTGTCTGTGTCTGCATGCATGTGTGTGTGTGTGTGTGTGTGTGTGTGTGTATTGTGTGCTGTTTGGTCTCCTGCAGCGAAAAGAGGTGCCACAGGGACACTCCAGTCAAAGGAGTGCAATAACACCTAATGTCACAACACGCACACACATACTACAGAAATGATTGTATACATATTAACATGCATGCCAACACACAAACACACATACACAGACACGTGTGCTCAATAACATACAACCACCAGAGTGCTATCGTCCACTAATCACTGTGGAATATCCCGTGTGTAATATATAAAGGGCTGATTTTCTT
>CM075199.1:1975025-1980025 GCA_037577475.1 Chaunax sp. Z400
TATGTATATATATGTGAGTGTGTATGTATGTATATATATGTGAGTGTGTATGTATGTATATATATGTGAGTGTGTATGTATATATATGTGAGTGTGTATGTATGTATATATATGTGTGTATGTATGTACATATATGTGAGTGTGTATGTATATATATGTGAGTGTGTATGTATGTATATATATGTGAGTGTGTATGTATGTATATATATGTGAGTGTGTATGTATATATATGTGAGTGTGTATGTATGTATATATATGTGTGTATGTATGTATATATATATGTGAGTGTGTATGTATATATATGTGAGTGTGTATGTATGTATATATATGTGTGTATGTATATATATGTGAGTGTGTATGTATATATATGTGAGTGTGTATGTATGTATATATATGTGAGTGTGTATGTATATATATGTGAGTGTGTATGTATATATATGTGAGTGTGTATGTATATATATGTGAGTGTGTATGTATGTATATATATGTGAGTATGTATGTATATATATGTGAGTGTGTATGTATGTATATATATGTGAGTGTGTATGTATATATATGTGAGTGTGTATGTATGTATATATATGTGAGTGTGTATGTATATATATATGTGAGTGTGTATGTATGTATATATATGTGTGTGTGTATGTATATATATGTGAGTGTGTGTGTATGTATATATATGTGAGTGTGTGTGTATGTATATATATGTATGTGTGTGTGTATATATATGTGTGTGTGTATGTATATATATATTTCTTTCTATATCTTCGTTTAACTTATTGTCCAGTACCTTGAGTGCAAGCAAAAACCGGAGTCAAATTCCTTGTATGTGTACACATACTTGGCCAATAAAGCTGATTCTGATTCTGATTCTGATTCCCAGGGGAAAAACAGTTCCTCAGTCTGCTGGTGAGAGTCCTGACAGTCTGGTATCTCCTACCAGAGGGCAGGAGGGAGAGGACTACAAAAATTTAAAGATTTTTTTCAAACAATGTTGTAACATTTAATCGGTTAATCAATTTGTGTTGTAATTCATTTTAGCATTATTACTTTCATTAAATATTTTATAAGTAATCTATAATAATAAATTGCTAAACTAATTTACACTTGTGTACGGGGCCTTTAAGAAAGTGTGATGAAGAAGGGGGAAAGGTGAAAAGACAAACTGAAAGGGATGAATAGAAACGGGTGAATAGTGCTGCAGAGTGGATGAACAAAAGAGGGCCAGAAGCTTGGAATTTTTTTTTACCAAATGAGTCAGGGAGAAAAAGAAAAGAATTTATAGGCACAAAGTTTGAAGGAAGGAGGGAAGGAAGATAGGAGGGTATGAAGGATGCAGAGTAAATACTGGAGGTTGTGAAGGATGTGGCACAGACAGCAGCGACAGTGAAGAGTAAAGAAGGGAGCTGAGAAGAAAAGGTAGAAAGAAAATGTTGGCAAAGTATCATATATCAATATCAGAACTGATTTTATACATGATTTGGACCCTATGTCTCCCTCCTTCCAAGTGTTGTGCATTGCCATCACTGTTTGCATCACTAATTTTGTGAACAACAGTCGGAAGTGTATAGTGTGTCTAAACGTGATCCATTTATCGCTCCTCCTGCTCACGATCGGTCACAGTCATGTGGCTGCTGCACCCCCCCCATCCTCCCCAGAGGCATCGTGTTCACCATCAAAGACTACTTAGCATAGCACCATAACACCACAACTTCAGGACACCAAATAAACGAGTCAAAGGATTAGAATACAGCTGAATAAACTGTGAAAGCGCAAGAATGGATCAAACTTTTGATTAAATTATGTGAGATGCTTGAGGAAGGAGTGGGTGTATTCAGACTGTATCAGAGGGAAAAAAGGCTTCATGCACAAGTTACCTGCCTTATCCCTATTTTCTACTTCGTCTTCAGAGTAGGTTTTATTATCCATGGATGAAGTGAAGAGGGGGATGTAGGGATGGGTTCCATCTTTAAGTCACATTTTGTGTCAGCATAACAAAAAGTGTTCACAAAACCTTCTACACAAATTCACTTAAATGGGAAACAGTGTCTTTGACTGGTACCGTATATATATATATATATATATATATATATATATATATATATATATATATATATATATATATATATATATAAAAACACACACACACACACACACGATGAGAGGTGTCTTAGGCCACAATAAAAACATCTCCTCTCCTCTGTCTTTCTTTTATTGTATTGTATTATATCCAATCCCCAGAGGACCATGGGGTAGCATCCCTCTCCCTCACATTCTCCGCCGGCAGCTCTGCATGTCACTGTGTGTGTGTGTGTGTGTGTGTGTGTGTGTGTGTGTGTGTGTGTGTGTGTGTGGGTGTGTGTGTATGAGGAGGGTGTCATTGTGTTGTCAGAGGGGTAAACGGGGAGTTAAACAGATATATCCAAGCGTAAAATCTAAAAAGGCTCCCCAGCGGGCGCTGGAGGGGGTTGCTGGGAATCAAGCACATATCAATTGAGAAGCAGAGAGAGACGAAGTACTGGTGAGAAGACGAGGGTAGAAGAAAGAGAGACAGCCTCCCTGTTAAGGTACATTCTGCTCCTCTGTGAGCTATAAATCACAGACCTTTTCTTTATGCTTTTCCCTTTTTACACCTGCAACATTTTTAATAATTGCTAAAATCATACCCAATATGCATTTTGGCCAATAAAATATTCTAGGTGTGTTTTTTTCAGTCCACCATAAAAATAAAAAACGCCTTAGACGTGTTAATAATCTACTGTAAATAATGACCTTTATACATGATTGTCTGTTACAGAAACAGTTCCTGTGATTTACCATTGGGAATAACATCTTTCATTACATAAAATTATTCCTTCCTGTCCAAATGATATTGTTGTTTATGTCAACTGAGGTAATATGTGATGACAGCTGACAACACTTATAGCCACCATAATGCCTTATAATTCTATATAATCTATATCCTCAGACATAGAGAGAAATATGATATATATACAGTATATGTTGATGATGAGTATTTTTTTTATGAAGTATTTTTGATGTATTTGGGGGCAGATTAGTCAATCATGCATGTTTTTTTATTGTGAGAGTGAGCCGACCTACAAGGAGACTGTACTGTATGATTTGGGGCCTCCATGGATCTGACTTGCTTGTACAGCACATCCTACAGATGTTCGATTAGAGATCTGGGGACTGTGGAGGCCAAGTCAACACTTTGAACTCGTTGTGATGTTCCTCAAACCATTCCTGAGTGGCAGGGCGCATTATCCTGCTGAAAGAGACCACTGCCATGAGGGATTACGGTTCCCATGACGAGGTGTAGGCTACTGAGTCTGCAAAAAATGTTTATGTATGTGGTATGTTTCAAAGTAACGTTCACATGAATGTCAGGACTCAAACAGAACGTTGGCTAAAGCGTCACACTGCCTCCATCGGCTTGCCTTCCTCCCATAGTGAATCCTGGTGCCATCTTTTCCCCGGGTAAATGATGCACTTGGACCCTGCCACCCAAGAAGGAAAAAGAAATCCCTTCAGGCCACCTTGTTCGATTGCTCCTGATGCTCACGTGCTCATTTGAGGTGTTTTCGACTGTGGACAGGTGTCAGCATGGACACTCTGACCAGTCTGCGGCTTTGTGCTACAGCAGTCTGTGGGATCAGACATCACAGGCCTTCACTCTGCACCAGCATCAATGACCCTGTCGCTGGTTCACCGGTTGTCCCGCCTTAGACCACTTTAGGTAGGTACTAACCACTGGAGACTGGTAACATCCAACACGACCTGCAGTTTTGGAGATACTCTGAGCCAATCGTCTAACCATCACAGCTTGATCCTTGTCAAAACAGGTCACAAGACATTTATAGTTTGAATCTGCATGAACATCTCCTGGTTGAATTATCTGAACAACAGATGAACTGCTCTGTATAACTTAGACTAAGCAGCAACACGGGGTTGAAACATGAATTCATAGCTCCTCAAACCGCCTTCTGAGGCTCCAAGAGCAAGTCAGTCCCCATAAAACCTCATGTTAAAATGTCCAACTTTACAGCAGAAATAAACATGTTTACATCGTTGTACAAGAAGCTATTTGGTCTCTATAGCATGAATGAGTTCAACAATCTGACACACACCCCAAGCCCTGCACTGTGTGGTGTAATGCTCTACTTGATTATCTCATTGTTGTCTGTAAATATAGGCCCAGATTGAATCAGCCAGCCCTCCATTGTCTCTCTGCAGCTGCAGTGTGTGTATGTGTGTGTGTGTGTGTGTGTGTGTGTGTCTGTGTCTGTGTGTGTGTGTGTGTGTGTGTGTGTGTGTGTGTATGTGTATGTGTGTGTGTGTGTGTGTGTGTGTGTGTGTGTGTATGTGTATGTGTGTGTGTGTGTGTGTGTGTGTGTGTGTGTGTCTGTGTCTGTGTCTGTGTGTGTGTGTGTGTGTGTGTGTGTGTGTGTGTAGGGCTGGTAATGAATGGCCAATCTAGTCTATCTAGAGTAAACCTCCTCATAACAGCGCTCCTATAATTACTAGCTCTCTGTGAAAACTGTGCACTGCTTTATTACTTTACAATACAGCGCAGTCGAGGCGCGGCGCTGAGGGGATGAGATAAACACACAAAGTGTTCATTTTATATTTCAGTCATTAAATGCAGCTGATGTTTGCAGCCAGTGAAAGATTTAAAATGACTCCAAATCCTCACAGCTAAGACCAACAGCATAAACAACAGATTGGCACAGACTCCAACAAACGATTCATTATGAATATACTAGGACACTTCAGCTGCTTTTCTGCTGCTAACTTGCCTCCATCATTGAAAAGTTCTTAATTGTCAGCACCTCACAGTTCATTTTCTTATTTGCTATGTTGTTGTTTATTTTAATTATTTCATTTCTGATTTAAAAACAGTCATTCTTCTGAGTTACATGCTGTACAGTGTCATATGGATTCTTCTTTAAAAGGTGAATAAAATGTAAGATCATATATGGCTGGGTGAAAGGCTGTAT
>CM075199.1:1987525-2145025 GCA_037577475.1 Chaunax sp. Z400
GCAGGTTTTGCTTCTGTTTGGATGCCTTTGTTGGATTTGTAAGACTTAGCCATGACTACAAATCTACAGTTTGTATCAAGCTCAACTTGTATACAGATGGAGCTTTCTGTCCATCATCCGTGTTCATTTCATACGCATTTGTGCAAGTTTTCAGAGAGCTGCAGATGCGGACGACAGGGATGAATTGGAACAGTACCACCTGGAATGGCTGGGGGAGGTGTAGCCACAATTCAAGGTATGACAAATGTGTACGGACACAGTGCAGAAGAAAAAAGTGAAGCGAAAAATGGGAAAATTCTCTGTCTTCATGTTGTGATGTATTTAATGGCCTCACAGACCACCGCCGAGTACATCAGTACCTCTGTTTTACTTTTGATTCACTAGGTACTTTATCAATACTTTCCCTACTGTTGCCATTTTTGTTGTTGTCGAAACTTTTGACTCTTAACTCCCATCTTGTGGATGTATCAATGCTGACCTTAAGGACACAAGGAAGTATCTAGGCTTTGTAGGAGATGATTTCCAAAAATCAAATAAAATGTAATGAATGAGATGATTAGAAATAGTCTATTTTAGCCATAATTCTTAAAAAAAAATTCTACCATTCTACCGAAATGGTGCAAACTGCTGTTTTTTGGGGTTGTTTTGTCAAAAATAAATTACATTAAATTATCAAATAAGATATTGTGATATTGTTTGGTTCAATGTATGTTAAAACTAATAAATCCTAAAATGTGAAATCAGAATGATCAACTTTAGGCCATTTACAAAGAAAAAATCGAATCAAAATAAAATGAAATAACTAAAGTAACAAAACATAAATAATACTTTAAAAAATGTTAGACAGACAGACACTTTAAGGGAATCAGCTGCTCTTCCAGAACAGACAGTTAAAAAAAGAGCAGTGACAGATAGTGATAAGCACGACATGAGTATAAATAGAGTTATACAATTAAAGTCAAAATTAAAGTAGTAAAACAACAGTAAAGGTTGATTAAAGTGGCTAAAGTACAGATTGCACAGTCCAGCCAAGGGATTTGGGAACTCCTGACCTAAAACATGTCTGCTTCGTGCAGTGCAAAAGATGAGCACCAAGCAACATCTTCAGGTGCTCCTTTGAGAACCAGACCAAAAATCTTATGTGCACCCCTGTTAATAACCAATGCAAACCTGTTTCACTTCTAGTATCCCTTTGCTTTTAATGTTTTCTATGTGGTTATGAGGAAGAATGGACAACATACAAATGAGTAAAACAATATTTCACAAACTGAGATTTCTGTTGTTTAATTAAATTTTTTTAAAGGTAGGAAACAGAGGAGAGTTATATTATAGTAACTTGCAGAGTTATATTATAGTAACTTGCAGACTTTTGTTACCAGTCTGAACAAATAAAGGCTGGATCCAAGTCTGGCTATGTTTACTATTAGGAGGCTGCTGAACCCAGCTTCACAGGACAGCTGGTGATATACTGCCCCTATTGTATTATAATAATAATAATAATAATAATAATAATAATAATAATAATAATAATAATAATACAGCTACCTGGAGCTTTGTCTAAACATACACAGACACAAAATAACAGACACATACCCAGACTCAGACATCCCATATTCAACCTGAAATGTGCAAGGATGTCACATGCACAAATGGTATGCACACACACAAACCCATAGACATAATGCACCTTTTAATGTGTGTGTTCTGTCCTCAGAGCAGGTGGAAGCATGGTGTATAATTAACATGTCATAATCAATGTGGGGGAGTTTGACACCTTGTAATCACTGTATGGAGATTAGCACCCATAGCCCCAGGACACACACTCTCACACATACAGACAGTTGGAGAAAACATTATAGAAATGCACAAATAGCCAAACAAACACACACGTTCACACAGAGAAGCACAAAGATGACATTGTGCACCATTGAGTCATGCATGTGCACCTACCGTAGCTGCACAACTGCTCAGGCCTGCATGCATACCGGGATCACACACATAGCACACACAGAGGGCCTGTTTAATATCATTTACATAATGAGAGAGCAGCCACAGTAATAGCTTTTCCTTTCTCTTATTATCATAATTTCACCCTGGGCGCCAAATGACAGAAAAATAGGGAAAGAGAGAAGGAGAAAGAGAAACACAGCAGCGGTGTCTCGTCCTTGTTACCCTGAAACAACTCAGCCTCAAAGTCAAGGCCAACTACCCCTCCTATCTTCCTCTGTTTCTGTCTTTCTCTCTCTCTCTCCCCTTTGTATTTGTCTTTCTGTCCACTTTGGGTTTTTTTCTTCTTCATTACAGCAGACTAGTCTGTCATTCAATTGCATGTCAGTCAATCACATTTAAGTTGATATATGTTACAAATGCAAAAAATGCAGTTCAGAAGAAAAAATAAGTTAATACTATGGATGGAATGGTTGAAATCAGATATAGCTGAAATTAAAATCAACATTTTAATGATGATAGTAGACCATAATACAGAAAATGTATGCAAAATCATATAAAATAATTAATTTTATGCAAAAAGATAATGCTATTTTTTTGTTAGTATTCCAACACATTTTAATCTAAAGATAATTTGAAATGGAAGATCTTGGAGCTTAAGCATCCTGAACGGAAAGCTGACAAACAGCACACTGAAGGACAGAGGCAACCTCAAAGACACCGTGGCTCAACTAAACATTTGGCTCAAAGGCACTGACAGCATCCACCATCTTGGAAGGTTCAAGGTGTGGTGCTCCCAGTGTGGCATCATTCCCGAGACTGCAGTGGCCATTCCTGCTGTATGACTTCCCCATGGCAATGCAGAGACGGTGCAACACATTTGTGCGAAGATGGCTGAGTGTCTCCCAACTTTCAGCTCAGTCAGCCTGTACAGCAAGACCTCCAAGCGCCGCTTACTAGTGATGGAAGAATTCAAAGCCACTAAGTCAAGAGAAGTCAGCATGCTGCAATACTGTCTCAAGATAAGATGGTAAGACATGCTAAAAACACCTCAACCACATCGTAACTGGATGTCCCAAAGCACTGGGAGATGGCAAATACAAGGTGGAGGTGTGACAAGGTTCTTATGGATATTGCCAATTGGTCAGAACTGCAGAGAGTCAAAGCCAATAGACAATCACCACCCAAAGTGAATGAGATAAGGCTTCACAAGCAAAAAACAACTGCCAAGAACCTGCTCTCCATCTTGCAGCAAGCATCTGACTGGGAGATGCAAGTGGCCCTGGAGACGGCGCCAGTCTTTTTGGAAGAGGTGTTGTAACCTCGCTGTGACCAGACATGTTTTTTCTATCCACAAGCACAAGAAGCATCAATGAAGCCAAACTCACAGTGCCAGGCAGGACAGACTGGCCATGAGCTGAAGAAAGCCAAGTAGCAGGGTCTGGTGATGAGGCGACTGTCCAAGGATGGAACGGGACCCATTTCCCAGAAGTTGCCTACAGTACCTTGTGTTCCTTCTTACAGAAGATCGTTCTGGTTCCCAAACAATTGAGAAAAGCCACATGGGGAGATGGTTGTGGTTAGCAGGAGCTAGCTGTTGGAATCCTCCTGCAGGTTGAGGCTGCCCTACTCAGTCAACAAGTTAAGGGGTGAAATGCTTGTGAATTGCTACCTGCTGAGGATACACAAGGGTTCCCAAAATTCTAACGCTATGACCATCAAGAAAGCCATCAAGAAGAGGAACTTGTCGCCTTAGTATGACTCCATAAAAATACCTTGTAAATTTGGTACCTTTCAGATAAATGGTTTAATCTAATTGAATTATTAAATGATAAACATTAAACACACATACTCTGATATTATTTGGTATTTCATAGAACATTTATCATAGTAATATGTAAGAGTAACATGCATCACAGTAAAATGTAACATGCATCACAGTAATATCTGACATTCATTGGATGTAAATCTAAATAAAATCTCTTTTATTTGAAAAAAGTTCAAGTTCACACCTGTCCCACACGGGTTACTAATAATACCACTTACTTTTGATAAATGGATTTGAAATAAAACAAGGAAGAAGAAAAGTCAAAGGTAAATGATCAGGATTTTCCTACTGTGTTCTGTACTGATGAGGCACTTCCTGCCCATTTGGCTTCAGATTCTTTCTGTCTCGTGTCTTATGTAATTGTACACCACAAAACCACACATACTCAAAACGCAGGTACATCTTTAAAATCAATGTATAAATGTCCTTAAACTCTTATAAAGCCCCTTGAGGAAAGTGGGCTCATATTCTACTGAAATCCAAATAGTAATAGACATACTGGACTCCTGTGTCTGTGTGTGTCTGCAGAATGTCATTGATTTCTGACAAAAGTGAGATGAAAAAAGACCATGTTTCATCCATAAAAGATGGATGAAGTGGATAGAAAAAAGAGGGGGAAAAAGATGAGGGAGGAGAAGGATGCTTCGGTATCTCCTATTTGATCATCTCCTTTCTTTCTGTCATCTCACAACTCTCCTGTCTTCCCCTCCTCAATGTCAATCTTTTCTCCTTTCTCCAATTTGCTCTTTTCTCTCATTCCAGTTTTCCTCTTCTCCCCTTCTCTTTCTCCTTTTGTTGAGATTTTCTTAGTTGATCATATCCATCCTCTTCTCTTTCCTGGTCTCTCTTTTTTTACTTATTGCCCTTAACCTATATTTTCTCTTTTTGACATTTTCCCCCTTTCCTAACTTTCACTCTATGCTTTACTCCCCCTGATTCCTTTATTCTTTCGATTTTCTAACTTCCATCCCCTTTAATGCCCCCCTTTTCCTTTTCTCATGGCCTTTCTCCTTCATCCTTCAGGTCCTCCCCCTTCCTCTCCCCCTCCCTTCTATCTTTCAGTTTTCCATCTCCTTGCCTTTCTCTTTATTTCTCTCCCTTTTCCTTCCTTTATTTTCCTTACTGTTTGCAGGTAATTTATTCCATTCATCCTAGCATCCCATTTTCATGGATTCCTATCTCTTACCCTCCCTTTGATCCTTCTCTTCCTACATCCATTTCTTCTAACAATCTCTCTCCACCTCACTTCCTTCTGGTTTCCACCTCTTTATCTCCTCTGCCTCTTATCTACATCTCTATTCTTACCTTCCTCATCCTTACAACTCCCATCTTATGTCTACTTTCTTTTCTCTGGTCCGTCTCCCCCCTTCTTCCTCATCATGTCTCCTCACCCTCTTTCTTTTCTCCCATCATTTCCTTCCTCCTCTATATCGACAGAAGAGGCATGCATTTTGGCTGATGAATCATTGATGTTGCTGTTGAGGTTTCAGTGGCGCGGGGGCAGCCGGATGTAAATAAGTGAGGGCTAGGTATGGGGTATAGCTGGCTGATATTCAGCCCTCCCTTTGAAACATTGATGAGATATGCTTGTGTGTGCCTGTGTGTGTGTGTGTGCGCACACTGTGAAGGCTATTTAAGAAGGCCAGATATGACAGTTGCTTACAACTCGGACCAGACACTGAGAACTAAGGGGGTGTGGGGTGGCCTAAGGAGAGAGGAGGATGAGGGATGGATGAATGCTAGAATACTGATGATGAGGGAAGGTAAGGAGGGAGGGAGAAAGAAACCAAGAAAGGAAAAAAAGCAAATAAGGAGTATATATAGTATAGTAATAGTTTCAGATAATGTTACACATCTAGGGGACAAATACAATGACATGAAGCAGACAGACATGTCAGGATAAAATAGAGGCACATGCACAGACACACACACACACACACACACACAAAATCCCATATGCAAACACGCACCTATGCAACATGGAGCTGCAACCATGCAAGAATTAATACAACACACATATCAGGAAGAAATCATATTTGTAATATGTGTAAAACACACACATAATTGAATATATTTTGGAAATTGTGCATTATTCAGCCACATTATGTATGTCAAAAAACTAAGGAAATAAAAATTCCTAACTTTATTTATTTTATTTTATTTTATTTAAAAACGAGGCTGCAGAAAAAAACAACACAAAAGACACTTTTTTTTCCATTTACAGCTGCATGTAATACATGTCCTGTAGAATACATGTCCTGTAGAATACATGTCCTGTAGAATACATGTACTGTAGAAACACTTACAACTTGAACACAGACAAGTGCTTAAGTGCAAATAACAAAACAGAGGCTCTTCAGGAGCCAATCAGATTTTCTGGCCCCACCCCTGGATCCACCCATGTTGTGACCATTCTCTGTCCTCAGTGGTGTGTGACTCGCACACCTTGCATGGAATTTGAAAAATGTGAAACGTCATATTGATGGACAAATAATCCACAGAAATCTGAAGCATTTCACCTCCGACAGATGAAGAATACCTGCGGTAGGGTTTGGCATTGCACTACTTCTCTTAAAAGAAAGAATTCTGAGTCTATATTTCAAGCTATCAAGCCCTCACGAGTACATAAATGAAAAAACACACTGACATACACACACACTCGCCCCATCATGGCCAATCACTGTTCCACACCTTCGTTTAAAGCACTTTTCAGGCCTCTGAGTGCCTCCCTCCCTCCCTGCAGTGAGCACATTAATACAGTCATTTAGTCCACTAATACATCAGTGTGGTCAGCGCTGTTACATTATGTATCAGCTGGGGTCAGTGCGAGGTGAACTGTGCTGGTCTCAACTCTAACCACACATTGTAAAGACATTATGTGTTTCCCACAGAAAACAACGCTAACACAGCGGTGAGTGATTCAAGAAGACATACCGGTATATATTACACACACACACACACACACACACACACACACACACACACACACACAGTAATGTTAGCTGTAAATATGCAGAATTGAGCATTCACATTGATAAATAACAGCATGTATCCACAGTATCCTATAACCTATATTAAATAAACAGTATATCTATTTTGTATACGTAGAGTTACAAGCATGCAGAATTCAGAATTATCTTTTAAAGAAAACGTAATACTAAATGCAATACATTAAAATTAAAATAGATTTGTCTTTCCACTATGATTTATATTCATTTGAATCTCTTGAGAGACAAACTCAGTTTAAGAATTTTGATTTTCCTGATATCCACAATTTACTGATATCCTTACTGCTAATGGCCCTTTACATGTCACACCATGGCAACAACAAGTGTGTGGGACTGCCACATAGCAAACTCACTCTGAACTATATGTAAGCATTTTGTGCATGGAGAAAAAAAATGTGACAAGGGCACGTCTGCTTTGGAAAAAATGCATCTTTTTTTTCATTTGAAATGCATCCTAATTACTCCAAAGCTCTGCCTGACATCACTCCTCATTTACTATGTAGTGCACTACATATACCCACCACTATTTTAACTGTCCTCATTCAGAGTGTGTAAATCCTCCCCGTTTTGCAGATGCAGAAATGATCAGCTCTACACCTGATGCAGCTTGTTACTAAGTGAACTATGTTCTGTCCCTTGCAGGGGACAAAGGAAATATCTAGGGCACAGCACTGGTTCAGGGTAGCTGAAGCTGATGCACTGGAAGAGAGACATATGCACAGAAAGTCACACACATTCATTCAGGTGAAGCAAACTCTGCAAACACTGTACATGATGCCTTAATATACAATTGCATGCAACTCATGCAAATTCCTCCCTTTTCAAGACAAAACAGGAAACCTATTTACTCACAATCATATCACTTGCAGGCATTATGTAACAAGATGAGTGGCTGAATTATATATTTTTGAAAACTGTCATTTTCAACTAACTGTGAAAAGTAAAAGTAATTTGGAGGCTGTGCTTGTTTGTTTTCCCTAAATCAGACTTTTAGTGAAAAGCTTAATGTCATAGCAATCAACCCAAAAGTATTACATTTCTTTTAATGCTTTACAAAATCATTTATTTGTTGTTCCAATGAAATTACTGCTGGCACTGCTCTCTTAACATATAGCAAACACACACACACAGACACACACACATCTTAACCACACAGTAAAACCCCATTATCTTTTAACCACAGAAAACAACAGCGCCTTAAGGTAAAAAAACCCAATCCAAACTCCCTGAATCCCATTAGCTATTCACCACATAGCAGAGCACTTAAGACGGGTGTTTTACAGTTAACCACTGGTCCTAAAACACATTACCTTCTTACCAAAGAGTGTGTGTACTTGTATGCCTGTGTGTGTGTTTCTCTCTCTGTCTCTTGTACTGTTTGTGTCTACATCTCCATGCCTGATGATGTGTATGTGCATTTGAACATCTGTATGGCTGAGCATGTAAGTGTGATTGTGTGTTACCATTTGCTACCATGTGTGTGTGCGCACATGTAATATGACACTTTAATGAAAGCAAGAGAAAGAGTGGGGCGAAAGAGACACAGGCATGAGAGGAAAAAGACGACAGAGGAGAACAGTATTGAGCGACGTAAGAGAGGGGGGGGTACAGACATACAGCACACATGGACATCAATACTGTCAAACCGCAAAGTCACATCAGAAACACAAGATAATACCCAGACTATGTTACAGTGAGTGACAGAGGGATCAAAAAACAGAGAGAGCAAAAGTCTGAAGATGTCTGAAGATGAAATACTAAGATTTTTATACCGTGGTGATGACAGAAAGGCAAACCTGGAGAAAAACTTCAGCCATAAGAGAAGAAGAATGCAGGAGAAACTGCAAGAGAAAGAAACAGCAGAGGTGTATTCAGCAGTGTGTGAGGAAAAAGGAGTATATTAGTATATCATCTGTGTTTTCTGGTATTCTTTATACTACAATTTCTTTATTAATTTTTTTTATTATTAAAGCCAAATATACCATTAAAATAAAAAGTGAGAAAAAGTGAAATTCAAAGACAAATGAAAAGAGGGAAGGAGACAAAGAGTGAGAAAGAGAGAAAGAGAGAGAGAGAAGTGACAGAGAACGAGTTAACTGTGAAATTCAAAGGGAGAAACGGCAGCGAGGCGGCAGCAGTACATCTTGATCAACAGATGACTGATCATATCAGTGGTGGCCATCTTTCACCAGCCGCTGTCTGACGACACGACGTGACCCCCTGTACACACACACACACACACACACACACACACACACACACACACACACACACACACACACACACACACACACACACACACACACATGCACAAGCACACATGCACACACACACACACACACACGCACACATGCACACATCCATTTCCCCGACATACCCTGAGGCGGGAGCATCAATAACGTATGGCCTGGCCAGGGGCCTCCATTCACACGCACAAACACACACACACATTCATTCACACAAATGCGCACAAGCATGTGCACAAATAGATCCCCATATATGTGACGGTTTCACATATTCATGCATTCATTCGAAGACCACAAAAGGTGGTCAGACTAAAGGAGGGGAACAAACAGAGGAACAAAAAAAAACCTCACAATATGGCTGCTGTATACCCTCAGGCTTGAGGTCTTATACCCCCAACCTTGGACCCCGTGTCTTCCTGCTTGCCCTTGCTTCAGTGCCTCTGTGTTTAGTGACAGACAAAATGAGGTAATAAGAGGTGAATTAATAGGAAATACAGTAGTTTCTATAAGAGGCAAGGTGAAATGGAGAGATGATGAGAGGGAAATGGCAAAAACAGAAGAAGGGCAAAACAAGAATCAGAAATAGGGAGTATGAAAAGATGGCAGAAGTTTGGTATGTATGCCTATGCTTATGAGGTTTCTGACTGTTCATTCGTCCTCCTTCATCTTTTAGTTAGATTACAATCCTTCTGTCTCTTTGTGTGCTTCTGCTTGTTTCCTTTTCCTTTGACATCATTAACACACCTGCTGTCTGGTCTACTTGAGGCCACACATGGTTTCCATACTCTTAGAACATGACAGCACAAGATCAGCTCTACACAGAACGCATCCAATCATCTCACATCTCCATATTCATACCTGTCTGTGCGTCTCTCATTCAAACAGAGTCTCTGCAAATGAATAACAGTCAATTGGACATTTAGCTGACACAAAGTGACATGGAGGGAATATTCTCTTTTATTATAGTACACATATTCTATTTATATGGTTGTATAGGACATGCTGAAACAACAAGCATTACATGGACTTATCCTGATTGAGAAGTATTAGATTTGAAATTTTGGAAGGAAAGCATTGTAAAATGCAAAAAATGTAACGTTTGGTCACAGCATAACAAAGGTTTTCATTTGCAGAAGAGTTTAGCCATATGGCCTGATGTAAATCAACTAAACAGCAGCCTGATATAATCAGATGGTGGCTTGACTTTACATGTCATGCATCTAAAACCACACTACAGTTGACTTGTTATAGTAAAAGCTAATTCAGCATCTTTAATTATGCTTTACCTGGCAATAAAAACAATTATTTAACCTTCACATGGGTTTAAAGCTGCTGATTTCACACTAGGTGGGTATCATGGGCTTCTCCAACCCTGGGACTTTTCTAAGCTAGACGTTGAGGCCAGGATGAAACTATCAGGAGGATGGTTGCAACACGGGCCATTAGTCTTGTAACATAGACGTCTGCAGCTAGCCATCCTATTCCTGTAGCTTATTCTGCCCGGGATGGGAGAGTGGAACGCCGGAGGAGTGTTGGTTTTTACACCGCTAAGCACAGAAGCTTTCAAGGCAGGTGGAGATGGGGACAGTTTGATGACAGGGAATATGCAGCGTGAGGTGATTTACAGCGGCCAAGATGCTGACGCCAGGGACGACAAAGACACAGTGGGTTCAGGCGGGGACAGGAGACACAATTTATAGCAATTTTATTTGTAAGAATACGATGTCCGTTGTGTTGGCAAGTCTGGAAGTATTTGTTTTTGAGAAGTTGGCGGACCAAAATGGTCACCGGACACAGTCCAAGAAACTCGGATTAGACGTTGTGGTTAGTGGGGGCTTGGTTGGAGCTTCAGTGACAGGAGGGGGGAGAGAGGGATAGTGGGAGTGACTCAGGGAATGGTGCCATGGAGAGGGAGTCCAATTAACAAAGGTGTTTTGTGTTGACTAATTGCTCTCTCTCCTGCTGGAACTGGAGGGAGAAGAGAGAAACTACAATCATGTCTGTGAGCTGAAAGACTCAGACATTTAATCATTGAGGGAAAAATAAAGTCTGTTGCATACAACTCATCTGTGCTGGCATTTTACTCTGGAGAACCCACAGGTAGCAGTATACAGTATTACATTAGGAGTTACACCCTTTTTTTTTAAGGTGAAATCTTCACAGTAACCACTAGGCTGAAAGAGTGAGCATGAACCCTGACGGAAGTAAAACAACAAGCTTGAATGCAGACGAGTGTGCAGCTAGATAAGATCAACTAAAACTTACAGTCTCTGCACACCTCAGTGTTTACCTGCTATTACCAAGAAACTAGTTTTCTTGCCTGATATTTGGAAGCTTGTCTGACACACAGTAAAAGAACAACAAACGATATCTAGATAGACACAAGTCACTCATCACACAGGTGGTGATGATCTGCATCAATGATTCATTAAATGATGGCCTTCCTCACAGGACACGTTTTGACTTGTCGTAGAAGGAAAGCACACGTGAAACTACTTTATTTAATATCGGCTCAGTTCCATTAAGTGCACCGGTGAGCCGTGCCAGTGAGACAGCATGCACAATACTGGGACCCTGAAACGGAAGCAGTGGAATGATATTGAGCCAACATCAATTTTACACCTGTTTTGTTTTTTGTTTTTGTTTTTTTTAATACAGTGAAATGTCAAAATATCTGTGAAAAGGCAAATCATAGCTCTAAAATGGACAGAGAAACAACACAGATATGACCCATGATCATAGATGGTACATAGGAGTTAACGTGTTTAAAAAAAAAACATTCAATTTGATGAATATCTAAAGCAGCCAAGCACAGAAGCAATCGTGTGCCGAGGTTGACTCAGCAGTTCCAAATAGAATGTGCATGTAAATATTTGAATTTGGAATATGCCAAATGTATTTACTGAACAGAAACAAATTAAGCTGATCTACAGTAAGTGAGGTTCAGTCTCCTCAGGGTTGCATGACCAACCTGCAGCTATTTAATAATAGAAACAAATCTGCACACATAAAGCAGTCTGTGCTTCTTAATTGGACTCCTCAGTCATTCCTCTTAATGTTAAATACTTGCAGAGATAGTTTAAAGACTCATTAACACGCACACACACACACACACACACAAACTCACCTTAAAGTTGTATCGCTGGGTGAACTATGCACAAAAATAGACACACAAGTTGGACACTGACACACATACACACACAGACACACACACACTGGATAATTATTACCTTCATATGCAAAGGCCTGCAGTGCCCGCCTGGCAGCCATACCATTTTGAAAGTGTGTACTTTTCTTATTTAATTAATTAAAACAATCGTCAATGAACTTTAAATTAGTCCAGCATAAAATAATCATTTCCGCTGTGTGCGTGCCTGCGTACACTTTATGTGTGTGCGTGTTAATAATTAGCAGGCAGTAAAGCGGCTGTGTTAATTGCATTTAGGAGCCTGCCTGGGGAGGGAAGGTTGGGTGGAGTGGGGGGTGTTGCACACGAAAAATGTGACAAAGAGAGGAAGTGAAAGACAAAAAAAGGAGAGAAAGAACAGAGACTATCGCTCATCTTTTTCCTGAAATAGAGAATTCCCATGTATTCTGAGACATAAAATGGAGCGTGAAGCCCTCAGGAGAAGGAAAACACACACCTTCTCTCTCACACACTCTGTTTCACTCACACACTCAGGCACGCACACACACACACACACACACACACACACACACACACACACACACACACACACACACACACACAAACACACACACACACACACACACAGCCCCTGGGAGGATGGAGCTAACCTTAATTAGCCTAACACTGTGGTGAAATTGATTGAAATGCAGAACATCAATTATTAAGCCTAACTGTTTTCATAACCCCACACACACCCCACCATGTAGCATATGTAGGGAGGAGGTAAGGGATAATGGGGGGGGTGGAGGTGTGTGTGATAATAGAGACAGGTGTGAATATACGTGTGTGTGTGTGTGTCTGCCATGGTATCTCATTGCTAAGAGGACTAACAAGACGTGAAAACATACTGTAGATTTTACACAGTGAAAAGCAGCATAATGCACAGATGGACAACAGACAAGTGACAACCACATACAGGATATTTGACGAGGATCAAGTCTGGTGCAAAAGTTTTTATGCTTCTGCAGTGGCTGAAATTCATCGGCAAACAAAACCTTCAATCCTACTTAAAAGCAAAAAAGTTAAAGCTGTTGAAATGTATTATTGAACAAGAGTTTTTACATGTTAAATGATGCAACTACACTAAAAGAGTCTACCTTTGAGCTAAATGCTAAAATCAGCATGCTAACATGCATGCAAAGGCAACACTAACCTCCAGGTATTCAATGGATGTTCGCCATCTGTCATGTCGACATGCTAACACTTGCTAAACAAAGCTGAAGTTGATTTGGAATGTAACTAATCTTAAGGGTATTTTGTCATGAGCCAAAATGTTGGATCAAATTTAGCATTTTGACCAAATGATTGCACTGGATGAAAAGTCTGGGGATCAGCAAAAGTTATTACAGTTCATTCTGATGGGGGACATGAATGCGTGTGCCACATTTCATGGCAATCAATCCAATAGTCATTGAGACATATTACTTAAGAGCCTGCATGTCAACCTCATGATGTCACCAGAGGAAAAGTCACAGGTTCCAGATGCATTCATCTGACTGGCATGCTTCCTGAGCCATCATCATTGTTATTAGTTACACCTTAGTATTTTTATTTCTCTGATCACTCAAAATGTCTGTTCAATATTACAGTTAAAGACATGCATGATTAGATTGGAAGAACAAATATGTCACATAAACAGCATTATGAGCTTTATCAAGCAAAGTATTCATTTTAAGCAAAGACATTTTAAGCAAAGACTAAGACAAGACTTGTCATATTTCCAGCTAGCCAGACTTTTCCCATCTACATAATGAGCTGACCTCTTTAGGGCCATCGACCTCCGCTGTGGCCCCATCTCTCCAACAACCATGGCTGTTATCCAGTGACCTTTTGAACCCAACATGAGTGCAGGTCACAAACTGATAATGGTGATGTCATTTTAACCACAGACACACTTCCTGCTGGTTGATCTAATGGCCTGTGGTGAGTTGAATCATCATTAGGGTAATGACAGAACTCACAGGTGACCAATAAGAATCAAAAATGTGTTTCAACTCCACTTCGCAAATTGATTCGAGGCAAACTAATCTAAACTAAATTACTTTTTTTTTTTGTTTGTTTGTTTTTAAAAAAGACCAACAATGCCAGAACAGTTTGGCCATTAGGGTCCCAGATTTAAAGATAGCTGGTTAGTTAGGAGCTTGATTGTTTCTGAGTCATCCACTTGGGACTGTACACAGGCTGAATGGTACTGGAGTGGACTAGTTGTGGTTTACTTAATGGTTTTAACAGTAACACCTCAGGGCCTCAGCCATTGAGCATGGGCCTTTAACATTTTTAGGATGAGTCTCTGGAGCGTGATTTGCAGGTAGGAACAAGCAGAATTGTTTTTAGCTTGGCAGATGTGCATTTTCAGTGTGTCCACTGCATTACGAGCAGCGAGCAATCAGCACTGCACATGGCACCTTTCTGGCTTTCTTTTGTCCTCTGACTATATCTGTCACTTAAAAAATTGAAAAATTGAAATTAGTCAGTCAGCTCCATCCATCCATGGTTTACATCCCCGTACTGACATGCATATTTTCAATTTGCAAATAAAAAGAGCAGAAATGCCAGATATTGGGGGGGGGATATTACACTTTGCTGAGGTGGAGAAGTTGGTATAAAACAAAATGTGACAAAGTGCAATTTAAACACACTTAAGGAAAAACTTTGATGTTGAATATATACATGTAAAAATGAAATAAATATTTTAAAAAATATGACTGCATCTACTGTAGTGTTTAGTCCAAGTTAATTTCTAACCCTGTATATGGAATTTATTTCCCACTGTGGATTTTTTTAATTGGCAACACTCATAGGGAAGGTGTAGATGCACATCATACAGATATTACCAGCTGGACGAAATAATGACGTTTCACATATTTTCCCACAATTAAAACATTGCAGAAATAAATGCAATCTGAATTTGGTGTTGAACTTTCCCTGACCTCTGGCCCACCCAACGCCTTTTGGATCAAAAGGAATACTGACTGCGAGCATGACATGCCAGCAAACATCAGTTCTCAACTTTAATAATGCTAGTGTGGCTTCCTATAGCCAGGATCTAAAAACCTGTGGAAAGCCCTCACAGAAGAGGGGAGGCTTTCCAGCAGCATATCAGTCCCAGTGTATAATACCATAGAAGTCTCAACTTGTCGAATATTGCTATTGATCTGCAAGCTTTCACAGTTGATGCTTACAGTCTTTCCCACCAGGGTCCAAAATTCACTATTTGGTCCATCTGCCAATGGCTGATGCACTCAAAAAAAAAAAGACCAAAATATTTTTCAATCAGCCATAAACCTGCATAAATGTGCACTGATCAGACATAACATTAAAACTACCTGTCTAATCCTGTGTAGGTCCACTTCTACAATTCAAACAGCCCTGACCTGTCGAGGCATGGACTCCACCTTCCTCTGAAGGTTTGCTGTGGTATCTGGCACCAAGACGTTAGCAGCAGATCCTTTAAGTCCTGCAAGTTGTGAGGTGGGAACTCCTTGGGATCAAACTTGTTTGTCAACCACATCCTACAGGTGCTCCATTGGATTGAGATCTGGGGACTTTGTAGGCCAAGTCACCACCTTGAACCGGTTGTTGTGTTCCTCAAACCATTAAATTCCATTGCTCCTTGGTCCAGCTCTGATGCTCACATGTGCATTGTTGGTGCTTTTGGCAGTCTGACCAGCCGGCCAACCGGGTGTGAGGAGTAACTTCTTTATTTTATTTTCCAAGGTAGATTTTTATTTGCATTTGGGAAGAGGCAGGTGCAGGTTTGGAGCCTGCTCTCTTGTACCACCTGCTTTTGGCCCAACACTAGAGTAAATAGTAAATTTGACAAGGTGAAATCCTTTATGACCACACTCCATTCATTCAGTGTCTCACTTGAGTCGTTGTTTTACAAAGTCAGACAGATATACGTTGTGCTTTTGAATTGCCCTCCACTGAAGCACACTTGTGTACTGAGAATGAAATGAAATGAAACAGGTTATTCCAGATCAGAATTCCAATTTTCCAAGTTCAAATGGCGAGGTCAAAGGCCTCATAGTAGACTGTGAGCTATACTTCGGCCATCGTTGAAAGTATTCCACCAGTGTGCAGTGTACAAGACAAAAGTACTAATAGTACATGTTCACACAGTCCTGATAAGAAGTCCAATCACCCACAGCAAGAGGAATCACATGTTTGGGTGCACCGTGGGTGTGCAGGGCCTTTAATTAAGAGAATTATGGGTAGGTTTTCTCCAATGAGGCTCCATATAGTGAAGCTGGTAGGACGGGTGCTTTATTCACATAACATATCTTACTTTGCATAGCTCTAAAGCATTAATTAAACTGGTATGGTGCATCCCCCCCCTGCATGTTTTGACAGGGGTAGACGTACAGATTCATCATCCCTCACTGTGGCCCATTTCTTCACATGAACAGAGCAATGCCCCGTCTCTCTGACTCCATGACTCCCTGACCTCTGGTCTATCTTTGTCCCAGCACTGCATCGCCTCAACCCTCTGAGTCAGTGGAAAACTCATTTAGGCCTAATTACATGGGCAAGGCTTCTGCCTCTCTTACTTTCTTTCAATGAAGAGGCACTTTCTTTCTTTCACCCCTTCTCTTTTCCCCTTCCCTCTCTTGCTGTCCTTTTCTCTTTGCTCTCTCGTTTCTCCTCTCCTCGTGCTCCAGTTACCAGATCAAGGTAGCACCGCACTACCAGCCAGCCAGAACACACACAGAGGACATCCAACACTCTAGTGTGGCCAAGAGGCCACAGGTAGGGGTACAAAGGCTTTTAGATGGTGCATTGTTATTTCCCTGGGGTCAGGCATAGGTTAGGGCGCAGTCTTAATTAGCTGACATAACTTATACATGATTACCCCTCTTCAGGTCCGATGGGCCCCAAAGACACACACACACACACACACACACACACTAACACACACACACACACACACACACACACACACACACAGACACACTAACACACACACACACACACACACACAGACACACTAACACACACACACACACACACACACACACACACACTAACACACACACACACACACACACACACACACACACTAACACACACACACACACACACACACACACACACACTAACACACACACACACACACACACACACACACACACTAACACACACACACACACACACACACACACACACTAACACACACACACACACACACACACACACACTAACACACACACACACACACACACACACACTAACACACACACACTAACACACACACACACACACTAACACACACACACACACACACACACACACACACACACACACACACACTAACACACACACACACTAACACACACACACAAACACACACACACACACACACACACACACACACACACACACACACACACACACACACACACACACACACACACACACACACACACACACACACACACACACACACAAAGTGCCTGAAGATGCAAAGGTAAGGAGTGAAGAGGGTTTGTCCAGGACAGAAATGAGACGGCGTGGAGACATACACACACATCAGGTCTTAGGTTTAGAATCAAGGGGTCAGGTAGGTGAAATGTAAGGAACCCTGGGAGGAACCTTACCCCAAGACGTCAGGCGGCACAAAAACGACATTAGAAGCAAAAGTCACGTTAATGATATATGACAGTCTGGGGCCAGTGCTCAGGTCATATGTCAGGACCCACACTGCTATGTCACCAGGAATCCTAGATGGCAGACAGGGAAAGTCAAATGTGTTTTAAATGTGTGAAAGGTAGGGTTTTTACCTCAGATTTATAGGAAGGAAGATTTTTTTTAACCTTAGACAGTATTTACATGTGTGTGTGTGTTGAGTTTATAGTGGCAACAAGCTATCCTAAGAATGTATCATGTGGAAATGTTGCTCGCTCATTTATTAACAGAGACCAATGCAAACCCATAATTACACTCTAATAATCTGCTCTTAATGTGATATGATATTGACAGAAAAATCCTCTTATTCAGGAGTGGATGCTCACCAGCAAAGAAATCTGAACCTGCCATCATTCTCCTGGACCAGCCAACCTCATGTTCATATGAAATCCATTTTATACTGTAGACTAACAGGCTGGTGTAAGCTCACTGTTGCAATATATATATATATATATATATATATACACACACTGCTGAGTGTAATTTACCAACCTGAATTACTCTCATAGTTATTGGAAAGCATTTTGCCTTTGTAGCCGCTGCACAAGACAGCATGGTTACTGCACGCCTGATCGATATCCAGCCCATAAAGCAGACGCCACAGTCACAGGAATTAACATGCTGTAAACCATTCAGAAACATAAACGTAAACTGAAATCCGTTCTGCAGCCACAAGAGATAAAAATGACTGCCACCATTACCAGTCTATATTACACTTCCAGAAAGTTTAGGTACACTCAGGATATGGTATTAATTTGTTTGGGAAATGCTTACTGCTCTGTGTTGTAATAGGGCTCATGGGAACAAATGAGATTCAAGGCCAAACCATAAGGAAGGAGGGCGAGCATCAACAACAACAGCCTAATGATGCTCTGGTAATGGAGCACAAGCGGGTCACTTAGAAAGAGTAGTCACTCTGACAGGCAAAAGCACACTTTGCACACATATGGCAATATGCACACTAACACAAATGCAAATGCAAACATGGAGTAGGTAGCAAGTGTTGGTACTTGGATATACAAGCAAAAACGTAAAAGCAGGATTGCATCAGCATAGATGAGCAGAAGAAGTCCACACATATAAATGAATATGAACAGATGAAAATGATCCATTATTCTAAATGATGAAGTCACCTAATGGTAATATAAATACAAGCCATACACATGCACATACAAACAGTCTCCCACTCTCAAAGGCTGTTCACTCCAAGTCCAAACCTTTTAACTGTAAAGGTTTCTAATATGCTTTAATGTCTCTGGGATGTTTAACTGTGAGGCTGTTATTACGTTAAGTAGCCTGCTTCTCTGTGCACAGAAGGGAGGAGTTGCAGGTTTTACCCGGTGACAGTAAACAAATCTAAATAATTCAGGCGGAGCAATTAATATTTTATTTATTTGTTATTTAGCAATTAGAGATTTGTGCATGAGATGATATCTATGTGTGTGTGTGTGTCGGGAAATGCAAATAGAATGGTGAATCTTAGAAATGGCATTACAGCAAGATTGAATTGATCAGACTCCTGTTGTTTATCTTTGCTGATTCTGTCTTAAATGTGATTTCTGCTTTTCTTTTTTTTTTCAAAAAAAGCCAAAATCCAGGTTATGGCTCCTCAAACTATCCAGTGTCTGAAATGAACAAGTTTGATATAAAAACAGATTTACATCTTTTGAAAAAAAAAAAAAGAACGAAAAAGACGCATACAACAAAAATAGACAGTCAATATAGTGAGAAAACTTAAAATGTTTTTTGGTTGGTATGTTAGTCATTGAAATCTTTCCTCAACTCACAAGAGAAGATAAGACATATTATTATATGAATTGTATGTTGGCTGGTATGTGGATTACAAATTACTTAAAAAAATGTGTATATATATATATATATATATATATATATATGTGTTCTCCATAAAAGCACATTTCTAATTTAACACATTCAGAGATTAATAATCATACAGATTATATCCACGTCTCCTCAGTGCAGGTCTGTGATTAATAGACCTCTATCTCCCTCTAGTGGCTGTTAAAGTGTATTACATCCAGCTCCAGCGCACCCATGCTGCCTTTTTGATATAAAACCAAAGATTTGCCCCAATATGATTTCTAAAATATGCATTTGTCATGTAGGATTTAAAAAGATTCTGCTCAATTATTGAAGTTTGAAGTCAACAAACTTCTATGTCTGTGTACTGTATCCAATTGTATTTAGGTTAAAAAGGAATCATTTCATTCCATTAATTGATTATTTGCATTATGTCCCAACTTTTTTTAGGAGTGGGTTTGTATATACCTTAAAGAAAGAAAAAAACAAAAACATGTTCAATATAACATGGAGACTCCTAAAGATGTGGCTCAAAGAGTGAGAGAAAAGTCTGTCTTTTCAAAGACTGCTTAAATGTTGCAGGTTTGGCTGCAAGGGGTGTTGCATAGGTTCTAGATACAAAAAAAAGAAGAGCATTAACATATTGAATCACCCTTTGTGACATCAACTGTTGCCTAGTTCACCTATGAGCTGTGTTTAGGGATTCACACCACTGTATAATGATGGTTTAAGTACCAAGCTGTGGAAACATGAGACACAGGTCTCAGTTGAATTAAAACAGCTTTATTAGTGTACACTGTAGGAAGTTGTCTGCATATGAAGAATAGTTGGAAAGCCTATGAAGATCATCAACGTCTGAAGAAGACAGAAATCCTAACAGTTTGCTGTCTAAGGGAATATGCTCTGCTGATAGCAAGAAAAAGGAACAGTGTATGGTAAAATAATAAAATAAAAGTACAACTATACAACATCACTAGTGACATGTAGAAGCTTCACTTTCACCAAAAAGAGACCTTCTTGTGAATTCATCAGAAAAAGAGGCTTATTTGGGAATACACAATTGTCATCACAATATGAAAAATAAAATACAATAAGTAATCTGTAAAAAGGAATGTCTACCTTCAAAAATGTGTAGATGTAGCCTACATGAAACCACTTTTGGTCTCATCTTCTATTCGAAACAGATTTCTCAGGAGGTGAAGAAAGCTGGTTGGTTTTGGGGGTACAATGTTGGGCGGCATTCATTTAAAAAAAACAACAACAAAAAAAACAGTTGATACAAAGGCTTTTGCTGGAACCAGGCAACATGCAGAAAACAGCATGTCTAGTGACCAGAAAATGTACAATGTATACCTCTTCATGTTGAAATGTGTTTGAATCCTTTTGAGTCCTTATGATTCGATGTCACTGCATAGAATTAAATCTGTGTTTGGTGTGATATAACAACCTACTACGTTTTCATTTCAGCATGTGAACTGACCTCAGCAATAACTTTTACCATAATAAATGAACAGAAGACAGGAAACCAAAAAAGGACAGGGCCAACAGGTGGACAGACAGGTAAACATAGAGGCAGACAAACATCACTGCATTTGGCTACTTTCAATCTGGTTACAATTACAAGAGGGTATTATAAACATATGACCTGATGGATGAAGACAAAGGTTGTCCTGAAAAACGTATAAAGTCTGTGATTTTCCATGGTGAAACCAGCAGAAAAACTGCAGGACCATCATTTGCTTTCAAATTTTTCTTAAGTGTCACTTTTCTGTGTGGGAGATGATGTCATCAGTCAATATCAGGCATCCAAACTAAGCCTTCATTAAAATCTTTTGGTGTTCTAAATCAAATCTTTGAATATACATTTCCCCCCACATGTTCCAGTAGTGAGTAATCGAATAGGAAACGTGAATTTGTTTTCATGCACGGCAGCATTATTGTGCTCCGAGTTAAGATCACTGTTTTTTGTCACAGTTTGAAGAAGACAAGCTCTCTGGAATGGAATGTGACAGTAAGAGATGAGACAGTGAGTCACGTATACACCTAGTACGATTTTTAAATGTTTACATGGCTCACTTAAAATCACATTTTTATGCTAGCATTCTAGATATCATGTCATATGCATGTAAACACACTCACTATAGATTAACAGCGCATAACCATACACAAGGAGTCATGACAAACATCTGCAGAGTTTAAATTGGCAGTTTTACTGGAATGTCCTGCTTCTAAAGACTGAATTCAAGGATCTCCCCTTCCAAAGTCGGAGCATTTGAAAATCATACCAACTTCTCTGATACTGAGGAAATAACACTGCATTGCCCAGATGCTGGATTAAATCCTAAAGTTAATTTTCTAAAGCTCACGGTGTGCTGAAGATGTTTTTAAATCTCGTTTTTGCAACAAGCCAAACCTCAAAAATACATTGGAAAGTTTTAATCTTACAATTCACCCACCAGAAACCTGGCGCTATTGGGTTTTCACAGACACTGTGGATGTGCAGTGGACAGGAGATGTAAAAACATGCTTTCATTCTTAAGGAAAGCACCATCATAATTTGGATCACAGCTACAGAGCTGAAAGATGTTAAAAGCATATATCCTTCATAAATCATCTTCAAGCTGTAATCATTTCAAACGGGGCGTATTCTAAAAAAATATTGAATTCTAATAAAAAGCGAGAAAGCTTTGAATATTTTAAATATATTCATGTAGAAAAAATACATGGAAATTACAAAAAGGTAGCTGAAACAATGTGTAAAGAAAAAATAGCTATGTCGTATAAATTTAAAGCTTTAACACTGAATGGAAAAGATTTGGACTCTAAAATACCAATACAGGTACCAGCTGGTCTATAGATCGGGGGAAGGAACCTCAATAAAATCAAGTGGATTCTCTTTAATAAGCCAATTCAGACAATATACGTAAATATAGTGTTTATGTATAGAGTATTATATTTTTTTGTAATTGTCTCGACTTAAATTGGGCTTCATATCTGTACATTTCAAAGCATATCATGCTGTTTTTACATCAAAGGCAACTTTCTTGTAATATTAAGGGTGCATAATTTGGGGCAGTGCAAGTACGGTTTGGAAGCCATTCTTTCAAGTCCCACACTGCAGGACTCGTCTTCCTATCAAAACAGTTTCAATAACGGGGAAACCGTGCATCAGTCCAAGCATATGATAAAAAGACTTCTGCAATGGTTACATCAGTGAGTTACAAGCAACAGGTGATTATCTTTTTGTCTGTTAGACAGTAGAGGGGGACACCGAGACTCAGGCCCTTGGACTGCATTTATACCGAGTCCTACTTCTGCATCAATCCAACATCTCTCTTTCATAAGCAAGATGGTATCATCGAGAAAAAGATAAGGAGAATATATGAGAGAGAGAGAGAGAGAGAGAGAGAGAGAGAGAGAGAGAGAGAGAGAAAGAGAGCGTGCAGGGGGGAAGCAGAGACAGTGCAAATTGTTGGGCTTCAAAAACCAGAAGGGGTCAAACTGTCAGCTGTGGCCTGGTCCTTATGTCTTTATTACTGTATGCAAACAAGGTCATCAGTGTGTGAATTTTCAGTGGATTGATATGTCCTAATCTCTTGCACTGAAAATTCCTCAGGCTTACTCATTCCAGTTATTTGTGCCAGTTTGCCGCTGACCACACTTTAAAAACTCCTTCCAGAAGAACAGGTGACAAACTCCTTTATTCATCCACACTCTGTCCCACTGCACACTCATGATAGAATGGGACCAACCCACATTGAAATCATAGATGAAACAACCTGTCCTCATGTCAAACCAAAGGTGTTTGCCTATGTTACAGTATATGTGTCTGCATGTGAACTGAAGTGAGGACAAGGCATGTAAAAATTGATCCTAGAGATCAGCTCCATCTCCCATTGGTTCGCCCCTTTCACAGCTGAGGAGTGCCAGTCCAGTGTCAGTCAGGTGACCTGTAATCATGACGACACTTGACCAATTAGGAAAAAGCAAGAAAAGTGGAAAATCTCAGACAAAACTAAGTTTGGTCACCATTTCCAGGCGTGAAGCTGACTTTGGTTGAATGTGAAGCTAGACTGGCAGTACTACTGCTGGTCAACCTTGTTCAATAAGAAAATCATCCAAGTTGTGCTGTGGTAGCTAGATAGTGAAGCGGCAAGGTGGTGCTAGTGGTTGGAGTGACTGCCCTGGAACTAGAGGAGCACATGCTCTGAATCGGTCCTGCTTTGTGTTTCTGGATCAGAGCCTAAAATACCAAAAAAAATGAATGGAGTCTGGTCATTTTTGATATTGCAGGTTGATTTCAATTATTAGGTCCATGAATACTGGAATGTCAACGTTAATCCAACCAAGCCTGAGCTGATCAGGCCCACTCTCACATCACTGTTAACATCCCACTATTGTCCGTCTGTGATGTCATTCCCCATCCTCCAGGGCCAACGTGTAATCCTTTTTTTTGTCATATTTTCATAATGTTGTTGATAGTTATCAGTTTAAAACTGCAAGGTGGTCTCCTGAAGGACATACAAATGTTGTGAGATGTCAGTTTGACTGCGCCAGCAGCAGCAGAATCCTGCTTAAGACATACTGGAGCAGCGCACTGATGGTGAGCCCATTTGGGTCAGCACCTTATCCAACCACTGGAGGGGGCCGTTGAGATGAAGCTCAATCCAACAGGGCGTGCTGGTTACCGTCTGACGTCTGTAGGGACAAAACCCAGTTAAAGGTTAGGGAAAACTTCTCACTTGTTCTGCTCGGGTCGAGCTCTGGCTCATTTGTTAGTCACAACACTGATAGCATAGATAATGAATAGGATTTCCTTTCAGTGCTAAAGTGACACTGTCAGACAGAGAATCATTTATACAATTACTACTACTATTAGTAAATAATAATAATAATAATAATCTTTATTATACATCACTTTTCAAAACAGAGATACTAAATAATGTTATAATACATAATCATCATTTCTTATGACAGTTTTTAATAGAATGTTGTATAAAAACTTCTGCAAAGATGAAATTCCATTCATTCTGATTTGAGACACTAAACATATAAAAATGAAACAGCAGTAGCAGCAAGTGGTTCACAAACAATAAATTAAAAGTGAATGGAAGCTTGCATTGTCAAAGTCTGACCAGATGCTCAAACATAGAAGACGATTCTGTGGTCCTGCCAGGCCTGACCTGAGCTCTTTAGACAATAAAGTCACTAAATGTAAACCAAACAGGCCACATAGCAGCTTATCCCTGACCAGGGGCACAAACCAAACACCCCCACAAATGCTGCGGTCTGACTCCTGAGATGGTAAAGCATGAACAGAGCCAGGAAGCGAACAGATGTTGGCTTGATGGATAGCTGGGGGAGCCACAGAGACAGAGAGATGCAGACAAATGACCTGTAATGTCTGACATTTTACAATAAAGGGGGAATATAATATAGAATATATGCATGTACAACAACACTTCTTTTCATGATGTACGCAGTCACTGCCTAGATTTTCATGCAGACTTTTCCTTTGCACTAGAAGTGGTGACTGAAAATCTGAGGGTCAATCTAAACTGATTTTTCACCCCATGTAACCTGTTGGTAACCTCTCAGAGTCTGGATTTGGATGTTCCAGGTCACATGTTATGCTTGCAGTACAACTATTCACACATATTTCTGTTTTTTATAACTTTATGCAGTTTTTCTTTAAAAAAAACTGCTGCTGTGATATTTGTAGTTTTACTGTAGCTCAGTCCATTAAGCTGAGGATACATGATATCAGTTTTTGAGTCAGTGTTCAGGGCAGACAGTATTTGGAAACTCAGCAGGCTTTGCTGCACTCTAGACAGACCATCATGACATCAGTCAGTCAGGCTTAAATACCATGTGAAACTTTATTTATACAATACCTGGCAGCCAAATAAAAATGTCAACACAGCTGTCCTCTTCATATTCATTTTTCCACAAACAAAACTACCCACAACCACCAGTAGACATCTTTAGGTCACCAGCCTTCCAGCATGACAAGGACGCACAAATGAATTTCACTGAGCTACTCTCCGCTCTGACAAGACACCTGCAACCCTCCATTCACCATGCACATCAGTAAGAAAGAGGATGATGTGCCTGAGAGCCTAACGTACCTGTACTCTGCTCCCCAGCCCTTGACGAAGCTCATTCTGATGGTGCACATCCTGGTTAGTTGGTAGACAGCCTCAAACCCCTGATTGACTGACTGGGCCAGCAGTGCAGCAAACTCCTGGTTGTTAAAAATCTTCAGATTGCATCCTAAAAAAAAAAGTAAATAAAAAAAAAATAAAAATGGTGTGAGGCCTAGAGCTGAATTGAGACTTAGAAGAGCTTTCTCATTCTTGGTAGAGGAGGGTGGACTGTGCAAAGACTAGAGATAGAGAAAATAAAGTCTAAAATGTTTGAAAATTATAGTAATATGTTCCTTAATTCAAAAGGTAACTATAATTACTTAACAACAAAGTGTTTTAAAAATCAGTGACTTTAATTCTACTGTTCCAGTTCAGTGCTAACATTTGAAAAGCACAATGCAGAGGCTCTGTGAGGTGTGGTTAGATTGTATGTTGGTGAGTGTTCTCTCAAGAATGACAAGTGTCTACAAGATCCTTGTGCTTCAGTAATGATCCTGTTCACATTGCTCGTTTGGCCAAGAACGAAGTGTTCAAAGTTACATGGGCACAGATGAGTCAGTGTGCGGGGGTGGGAATCGGAGAAAAGCTGTCACATTGCCGAGGGCATTAGCGCTCTTCCTCAAGCATCACTCCATCAATTTTAGGTATGTTCCATTCAGGCTGTAGTTTTAATCCTAAGGGGAAAAGCTAAAGCTAAAGCTAAAGCTAAGGTAAAAGAAGGCAAAGGTATGTGTATAAACCTGGTGGGATCTTGCAGACTGTCGCTGGGTGCCAGCCATATCGCTGGTTGCAGTTGGGACTCTGGACAAAAATGGCACTGTCACTGAGGCACTCTGCAAACACCTCCCCTCCGATGTAATACAACCTCACTCCACGACCTGCAGAGTTAAACAGGAAAAACATGAACATGTGTAATGCAAAAACCAATGTATTTCAATTAAAACTGATGTGTCCATAGCCTTGACTGCTTGTGATCCCAGATGCTCTTGCTACTGGAAAAACTCCACTTATGCTGATGTGGATGGACCATAGTTCAAATATTAGTACAAATATGCCTAAAAATTTTAAAAAAAATAAGCAAACTGAAGAAACCAATTATGAGATGCACACCTTTAGGGCTCCTACAAAGCAGGTGTTAAATTCCAGCGGTTTTTGAGAGGGTTTTATGGCAGGGTCATAGAAAATAAATAAATAAAATGCTTAAAATTTGCAACATATCAAAAGGTGCCTCTCCAGTATATGGGAGATGTGAACATTAAATTTGGTGAAAATATTGACCAGTTTTTGAGTTATGCCCCAGAAACCCTCGTGTGAGACAAATCCCACTCACAAAATGAGCCTAAGTCCATCTAATAACAAACAACCAGGTCATCAAACACCAAAATATACCCTACCTTTAAGATTTCTCTCTGTTCATTGCCAATAGAGGAAAGATGTAAGATGATGATTTGATGATTGTTTTTGCAATGGTATGATTAATATACGATCACTGCAAAAAAAACAACAACATACAGTGATGTAAATTTTAGGGTGATATTGCCCACCACTATACCTACCTATATGTCTCCTTGTCATTTCAACGGTGGCGTTCCTGTTGACGTTGCTGAGAAGCCCTAGACAGAAGCGTTCAGAGTTGGAGGGGTCGGTGAAGCCATCGACTGTCAGAGATGGTTGTGATGCGTGGAACGTCTCTCCAACCCGCTGGTTTAGCTCATAGTAGGCTATCGAGCACCAAAAAGCTGGTTCACTGTAGGTCACCGGCTGAAGATCTGAAAACAAATCAAGGAGACATTTTGCATCGTATTCTTTTGAAATTGTTAACTTTTTCTATTTTTATGTTGCCATAATTTGATAGCTTTTCTTGAACGTAATTTATGGGCAAAACTTCCAAGATTTCTGTCCATTTCTCATATGTAACATTTGGAAATAACATAGTTCTCTACATAAATTACACTTTTTTTTGCATATTATTTGACTTTTAAGAGCTATGTATACATGAACTTGCAATAAAACTGACCTAAAACAGAAACAGAAGAGCCTTACCTAGGCCATGACTGGCAGGTGACAGGGTGCTTGGTGACATTTCTGCTGGTGAGCCTGGGAGAAAATAAATGCAACATAGAACACCGTTCTGTAATCTGGATTACATTTGATGTACATATTGTGTAAACTGTGTTGTTTATGCTATCAATAATGTTTGCAGTGTTTATGTTTACTGCTGTAATGATGTTTGTCAGTCGTATGATTTTACATGATTAAAACTGATCTGCTGACCCTTTTTCCAAACTGCATGTACACTAGCAGGACCATCTAGTCTACCTGTCTCCATACTTTGATTCATCTGCTGGTCACTGGTCTCTCCATCTTCACTGATATAACCAGGCGGAGGAGTCTCTGTGAAAAACACACAACCACACAAACACGACATAAGAGTACATTTGAAGCAGCACACTGCTACACATAATGAGAAAGACTCAGGTCTCTATGTGGAAAAATGAAAACCAGCATACAGACCTGGTATATAGTTATTAGGAGGGTCTATGCCAGCGGGGAAGTTGGTGTTTTCAGGGATGGAGTTTGTAAAGTCGTCTAGAGGAGGAAGCTCGGTCAGAATCTCCGTGTGGCGTGGCACCAACACCGGAGGCAGCACTGGAGAGTAAAAGAGGTGTTGCTGACAAACGCAAATATGATTCGCTGCACAAATTTTAAAAAAAGTATCATTAAATGCACCTTTTCTTCTAAGCAAGTGCGCTCATGCAACAACATTCTGCTTCTTATGCATGCATGAAAACACAGAAAAATGAACACATTTTGACCTGATCCCACGACACAAACTGGCAAAACTACAAGTGGAAATAAAACTCATGACCGATTTGATTATAGGCTTATAAGAGGGCATCTTGATGATTACAGCTACAGCCAGTATCAAGAGTAAAAACTATGTCACAGAAACACACACACACACACACACACACACACACACACACACACGATTCTAAACGATCATTACCAGGCGTCTCCACTCTCTGGTAATGGTAGGGATTGACACACACTTGATCCTTTTTGAGGTTAAAGGCATACTGGCAGGCGTCAATGGCCCTCAGTTCATGGTGGCTGTGTAGGTCAGGCCATCTCCAAAGGCGGCAGTAGATGACGTGGGGCAGGCCCTTGCGATGGGACACCTGGAGACGCCCGTCCAGTGACCTGAGAAGGTTGGGTGAGAGGATAGCTAATAGTTCAGTGATGTGCCTAAATCCTAACAGCTGAGAGAGATACTCAAAGATGTCTGTGCTGTCCTTTGATTTCTGGTTTAGTAGAGTGTACCAAGGCAATATCCTCATAAAAAAAATAATAAAAAAAATCAAGAGAAGCCACCAATGTGCCGACAAGAGGAGCGCAGGATGCTGCTTATGTTTCATCTTTAAACCTTATCTCATGAGACTCGTCGCACAATCAGAGTGATCTCTGAAACTTGGACCTTCCAAAGATGAAACGCATTAATCTTTTCTGCTCCTTTGTAAATCGAGCTTATAATCAGCCTAACCTAATTTTACAGCAAATCTAATCTTTATTATAGGCAAAGCATCCTGGGACTAATCTTTATTTATTTGAGGAGTAATCAATACTACTGCTTAAAGTGTGCTTGATGGCTATTGCAACTCCTCTTGTCACATACACATTTTTTAATCTATCTTTTTATTTAATTTGTATGTATTATATGAAGAATTATAACAATAAGAGCAGTGATAAGGTTGCATTAGGAAGGGCAATTATAGAACAGACAGTATTTCAATTATCTTAACAGAAATGACAAAAAAGCCATTTTCAGTGATACTGAATATTACAGACAGACAGATGAACATTAAATTATGGTGGCATTTTTCCTGCATATTGTTTGCAGGAATCAAGTGACGTATGGGAATTGTTGACTCATTGTGTGTCCAAGTGCGTGTGGGCATATTCACCTGCCGTGGTCAGGATATCCGTACATGCCTGAAGAGTCCCACTGCTCTATCGTGTGGCCTGAGCCTAGACCCCATAGATCTGAGCAATTACTACAGACACACAAACACACACACAGCAGACACGCACACACATGTGCACACACAAATACACACACACACACACACAGGACAGGTGCAAAAAGAATAAAAAATAAAATCAAAAAGATGGTAAACATGAGGCGTTTTCATTCCAAATTAGTAGGATGAAATCACAAACATGTACAGTTGGTCTCTTATTGGCACCAAAGAAGGAAGTAATCAATAAGAGACACTAACAGGATGATAGATGTTCAGATGATGCAGAGGATAGTCAGGATAAAATTGTGGCCGTCTGTTAAATCTTTTAGACAAGAGGTACGAGATCATACTCCCATTGTAGACAGATGTGAAAAAGAGCACAGGCTGATTATTTAACTTCTTTTTGAGACTTAAAAAAGTTAAATAACCTGCTACAATACTTAATTACACAAAGATCAGAATCACATACTTTTAGATTTCTGCAAATGACTTCTTATGAGAAGTGCGAGGTGACGGAAACAGGAAATACATTCTTGCACAAGAATGACGTGAATGAAGAAATAAAGAAAACCAAGAAATACACAGTGAGGGTCGAGACATGACAGAAATACTAGGTTCAACACAAATATGCACTAAATATATACAAAACGTGTTCTCCTCGCACAGCTAATGTCTTACCTTTGTCACTTTAAGGTCATTAGTACAATCCCTACAGTCTCTGCCAAAAACCCTCTTTCTGAGCAACACAACTGAACCTCATTCACTCACCTCCATCCTCTGGATCAAAGCTATAAATCTAGACTTGGAAGAGGTCCAGGGGTCTCTTCCATAAACCATGCTAAGAAAAGTGGGGATTAAAGTCAAACACCTGACTTGAATGAACCAAACAAATCATTCAGGCCCAAAGCGGTTCCTTAAAGGTCAATTCAAGCTCGCCTAATTTGAAACGGGTTCAGGTAATCAAGATAAGTGTCTGTGCACGCTATTCTCCATCAGGCCAAGAGGTCGAACACGGATCAAATCGATCCACCACGGAAGACAGGAGTTGTCTTCATGTTCATAAACAAAAGCAGAGAACAACTAGAAAGGCACTCAGCAGAGCGCATAGCTCTGCCAAGGCCTAACAGGCAAGACATGTGCACCGTCACAGTGTCTGTCAAAAATGTAACAGGTTCTTCCTGACCACATACCTATCAGTTTTAGTATAGTCCTGCTTAAAGACACACCAAACTGATCACTTAACCTCCTTGACGAGGCAATTCCTGATCGACTGAATACACATATAGCAACTAAATTTAAAGGTAATAGCTTATAAATAGCGGCTAGGTAGCTCAGCAGTACACATTTGAGTGTCGTAAACTGAGGCTGAGACCTCAGCAGCACCGAGACATAGCCATCAATATCCTCCTGCAAATGAAGCTTGAATGTACTTATTGTTGTCAAATGAATGAAGTGAAGCAATGATGATAGATAGCTCAACTTAAAGTGTCAGGACTTCAGTAAAAAACAAACAAAAAAACAACTCAAACTCCATCTATTACAGTAAATAATAAAGCTAGCCACAAAATATCATTCTCTTATCTCTAATGGTTTTTGAAAAAACGTGTTCAGTGTGAAGTGCTTACCATTTTTAAAAACATGACAACTTTATTGCTTTCGGGGGTCATCCACGTTTCTGTAAAGCTACCCGTGTCTGATATCTCTAGACACCATAGAGCTGTTGCTCTCTTCCTGTTACATTCCTTCTCACCTCCACTCAAACTGAAATCTACAAAGCCCTACATTTGCTATCTCGGGACAATCCTCAAGACACAGCTCCGACACCCTCCACCACCCTAAAAAGAAAAACAAAACAAAAAACAACAACTGCAAGAGCAGGAGCACTTCATCTTAGACTTTTATCCACTTCACTTCCCTGCGTTCAAAGGAAGTGATCTATGTATGCACGACCTGAAGGAATATCTACAAGAAAACTACTGAGCAGTGTCAAGTAGTGCATACGAACCTACGATTCCATGGTAAGGCTGCCCCAAACATGGAACCATTTCAATCAAGATACCATCGATCTGATCCATAAGTAGTGAGCCAAAACAAGCCGGTGACATCACTCTATCAAGAGCTGCATGGTCCAAACCCTGAAATGATCAGAACCTTCAGTTTCAAGCCTCATTCAACTCTCTAAAAAAGAACCACCATCACCTTATCACTACCACTTCAGATGCTGTAATCTGGCCTACATTCCTCAGAGTGAAGAAACAGACAGGCTTGGCATAAGACACCCAAGCCTCAAAAGGTTTGTGCTTCTGAACTTTTAAAGCTTTTATTCTTTAAAGCACTTGTTACATTTACAGTACTTCTCTAACCTTGCACCACTTCCTCAATAATGAGAAATGTTCAGATATAGTGTTCAGCATATGGTACAAAACAACATATAGTAGTATATATAGTGACATTTGCTACAGAGTCATTGTGGATCAATGTCCATTATATTATTTGAATTTTGCATCATTCTAGCACCGATGTGTTTCATTCTTTCTTCACCCAACGTCACAACAACACACACTAGCATGACCAGCTAATACAACAAGTTGCTACTGAATTACTCTAACCTGAGCAAACATCGATGCTAACACTCGTTCACTACAATAACAGTATCAACAGACAAAAGCTGATAAGTTTACATCTTCACAAAAATGTGAGCACGACTGTCTGACATTAGCCATCAATACCTATAGAGAGAACTATCAGAACTATCCGTCCACCTGGAACATCACCATGTCTGGAGTCTTTAGAAGATGAACCATTCCAGTGCATTGTCTGCTAACCAGACCACGCTTATATTTTCTCACCACTGCTACAGACAACAATAAAAATGCACTACACAATTGTTACATAGCCAAATGCATGGATTTAGCCAGATCGCATTATAATGCCAAGTCAAAACAAAGCTTGATTGCCAAATTTGGTCCCATCTGTCACACATGAATCATATGGAGCAGCGCAGTGATCACGAATAGCACTGTTCAGTGACAGACCCAAGTTCAAGACCATTTTCAAAACAAGCTGCCCTGTTGAAGTGTCTTTTAGACGTACACTTAATCCACATCAACTCTAGGTGAGTTTATTTGTTGTGACTGACATGGTGTGGCATAGCAACACAATTTCCCTGTGAGGATTAATTCCATTATTGATACGTTAGAATTATAGGCCGCTAAAATAGAGAGAGTGGAAAGAGGGTAGATTACACCAAAAATCTGAGAAGGGAAGCTCATGAAATCTTCACAGAGCAGCCCAGTTAGCTCCTCTTTCTACTGCTCCTCAGTAGATTGACTGGCATTAATCACATGCTTCTCATGGGGCTACCAGGACTTTTCCATCTTTGTAATGATAAGGTTTCACCTGGTCTGGTGACTTGGTTCGGGTGTCTAGTCATGCGACACAGAAGAAATCTATACTGAGAAACACATGACTTGTAACCATCAAAGCTAAGTATAGCTTTGATGCAGTCAAGCGGTATAGCTGCATGGTTTGTGTGCACAATGGTGCTGTCAGAAAGAGAACAAACTTACACAAACTAGGCTTATTGTCAAGTCTGTCAGATGACTTTCTCCTGTGAAACAATAAATGTAGTTTAAGGTGTTCTGTTTTCAGACAGGGCTGTCTGGATTTAATAGAAAGTTGTGTTTTTTTCCCCCCACTGGCTTTGCACCTTGATAACCTTGGCAGACTCTGGGGTGAAGAGAAGACACTTTTTACATTAAATGATTTTTTTATGATACATCCTACATCAAGCACAGTTGTACAGTGCTTGAGTTTTTAAGCATTAATACTTTGCATCATTATGTCTCAGTTATATGGCTTTGTCTTTGGTTTTAGACTTCCATTATTCTGTTAATAGTCCACAATTGGGATGGGAACCAAGAACCGCTACTACATTAGTTCTGTTCCAAACACGACATTACCAAAGTATCAATAAGCTACTGAACAAACAGCGCTGCTATTTATGTAATGTTAATGGATTCTAACATACAGTGGCTGAAATTTTCAAGTGTTAGGTGCTAAAGTGAATCAGTGGGGGAGAGGAATGATGGTCTGCTCTGTGTGACGAAAGCACACACAAGTGTCAATCTATCCTGTGCTCCCTCCCCCAGTCATCATGGCAGACAGCGCGAGAGGTTTGTGTAAGGGCACTTTATGAATCCAACCGCAATATATGTAAGAGTGTTGTAACGTGAAAACGCCAGCAACGAATTGAAACACTTGCAAACACAGCATTCGATAAATCCGACGACATGCAGCATGATTTACTGCTTTAGCAAAGCCTCTGCAGCACCTAGCGTTACATCATCAGCGCAGCCTCTGATGTGGATGAGATTTGACAAAGTAAAAATGTGTCTTTCTCGCCCCCGTCAAACTCAATTCGAGGTAACAATCTCACACACACACAGTAAATAAAAATGTGGTCTGTAAGTCGGTGAAATAGCTCAGGACACGGTTAACATTGCTTTGCTAAGTGCTAACATGAACTGCTAGGTATCCTCCTCAGAGCCTTACGTATAGAGAGTTTGACCAGCTATGCATGTATAAGAGAAGTGTTTGTTTTCACCATTAACAGGCTCATTAATGTTATAAGTGTATCATACCATGTTGGACAACATGGTATGATCCAGATCCACAGTTACACCCATGTCTAGACTTTTTTTTCTTCTTCATTTTGGCATGGCTCCCCATTGAGCTCCCGCAGTCGATTATTGCAAGGTGGGCTATTTTCTAATGTTTACTAAAGAAGTCCCATGCAGGCATTATTATATGCAGGCATTATTTTGGAAATACACTCATATGTGAATTCTGCCTTTTGAATAAAGCAGCCAAAAAAATCCCCCACATGATGAGCTCTGCAGATCCTGAACCACATGTAACCAAATTGGTCAAACTCGATTTTTTTTTATGGCTCTGGGAAATCTGAACTTTGACCTTTGTGTGAGCTGTCGTGACAACCGTGTAATTAATTTGTATTGCTGATGGTTGGTGATATTTTCTACGCTAGGGAGACGAACAGAGCCCTTAACTCTAGTTGCCAACCCATCACATCTTTTCATGTCATGTCTTTATGTGTTTGGTGGTTCAGAGTTTTCTAGATGAAAAAGACCACAGTACAAGCCCACATAGAAGCCGTCACACTTCTGTGATCAGCCAAAAAGCCCAAACCTTCAAAAACACAGCATCACAACGTAAAGGAATGGATACACTTTCTGAAAATAGTGCATGAATACTGGCAAAGCTCAATGCAAAGACAAGTTTGGTTGGCATCATGCGTTGGACATCTGTTTCCTCCAATCGGGTTTCATTTCTGCTACCCTACTAAGATATGGAACAACGTACTGGGGAAGTGAACTCATTGTTGCACAAAAGAGCCTTTTTTCTTTCTGCAAGCCTGTAGGTGCCTTTTACCCTCCTCCCTGCTTTCATGTGTGTTGGCACACCTCACTGTGCTGATCTGTATTGGTTATACTGTGGTATACCACCACAGAGAGGACACTGGATGTGTGTTTGTGTGAATGTGAGCATGACTTCCACTGTGTTGGTGCTACGATGTGTCATTTGACCCATTTTGATAATTAAACTTCAAGATTTTCAAATGTCAGAGAGCACGTTCATACCAAGTAAATATGTTGGTACGTGTGCTATGTTAAGAGTGTATGAGTAGGCATGGCAGTGCGTGTTTCACCTAATTATCTTGGCAGACATGCTTGTTGCTATTCCCTGTGACAAATACCATGTTGTGTGTGTGTGTGTAAACATCTACATGACAGAGCTGGAAGGACATAGGTATACAGGGTGTGTGTGTTCTCATCTCACCTGGGTATAGTGACACACTTTGTGTTGCTGTTCTGTGTGCTGATGGCTTTCTCGAGCTCATCCAGCTGCCCAGTCTTCTTCAGCTTTTTCACCAAACTCTTCACGGCCTTCTCACACCATTTCTCCTCCTGTCCTCCTCCGTTCTGCTCCCCCACTCCACCAATTCCTCCCCCTGTTCCTCCACTCCCCGCAGGAGTCTTCTTCCAACCCAGGAGGCGTTTCACTACTGGGGGGGTGAAGGGAAGGATGGAGGACATGGTGGCTTGTGTATGTATGCTTGTGTTTGTGTGTCTTAAATATGTTTGGCTATCCCTTGTAATCTGACGTTTAAAAAAGGGAGGGGGAAGGGAGGGTGGTATGGGTGATGGGCTGTTATCTGAAATCTTACTGGAGACTTAGAAAGCTATATTTACACAGAATATATGAATGTATTTCTTTAATTAATGTCTAGTCAGAACAGAGGCATTGGTCTTGGTGAAATATCTGATGAAAAGCACACAACATGAGGAGTGGAGATAAGAACATCCAAAGAAACCTAAGAAACAAGATGGGGGAAAAGATAAAGGACACGTCAACAATTGAACAAGTCTGTTGAACAGCTCAGTGCATAACATTTTCTTCTGAAACGATTACATCAAATATGCCCACACATCCAGATTCACAAACAGCTTTTCTGCCCCAAGCCATAACGATCACATATCTCCCATAACCCCCTGCTGCTAACTCTCCCGCCATGTACAGTTTGTCTCAGCCACTCATAGCACTACACGGCCTGCTCACATGAACCGATTCTTTTTCATAATCAGCACTCGCTTCTCTGTCGGTCCACCTCTGCTGAGTATACTCGACTGGTGCCTCACACTCCGCAACACCCTTGTGCAACACTGTTTTAGTGCTTTTTGATGAGAACAGCACAAACAGGTTTGCTTTCTTGTAAAACCACTTTGACTGATTTACATCCTTCAACACAGACAGCTATTTTTAGGGGATGCAGGATGGATTGGGGACTTGTTTGATACTAGGTAACAACTGCTTTACATACATATGTCAGAATTTTGACAAATTACACAAATTAAGTATGACTGATAATCTCCATTTACATTATGTTGTTGCTGTTGTTTAACTGTTTAAATGTCACATTTAAACACAATGGTTCAGAGGTAGAGCGGTCGTCCACTTATCAGAGGGTCGCTGGTTCCATCCCCAGCCCCTGCAGTCTACATGTAGAAGTGTCCTTGTGCACGACATCGAACCCCAATTTGCTCCCAGTGACTGTTCCATTGGTGTGCGAGTGATTGTGTGAATGCTTGTAATGGTTAGGTGGCGCCTTGTATGGTAGCCTCTGCCACCACTATATGAATGTGTGTGTGAATGGATGAATGCTGGCTTGAGTTGCAAAGCGCTTTGAGCCGTCAGTCAGACTAGAAAGGCATACATCCCATTTACTATATATACACATTTACTGTATAAGTAATGATTTAAAAGTCTGCTTTTCTCTGCAATTTTAATGGTAAATAAAGTGAGCAGATTTGTCCTTGATTTACAAAAACATATCATCAACCAGCATGTTTCCATGTACACCAGACTGTTTGGTCACAGGTCAGGTACTTGACCTCACAGATGCAGTTCATACAGTTGTAATTCTGCACAAATCGCTTGTTATAGTACTCCACACGCTGTGCATTTAAACAGGCATGGGTGGAGATGATCCTGTGTCACAACAAACCACAATGTGGTTTGAATTCTTCATTTGGTCAGCCTTTAAAAACTCATTAAAAACACATTATTTAAAAGTCCTGTTCAACCATCTATTTTACTGAGAATAAAGGAGTTTATATCTCTGGTGATGAATCTATGTCAGTATATACATATCAGTCCGACACTAACCCTAAAGTAAATCCATCCTATTATCAAAACCAGCTTTCACACCCAAAACAAAAAGCTCTTTAAGCCTTTGGCAGATAGAAAGTCTTGGCGTATTCACACCACTATGCCTCCAAAGATTCACAAATCATCCCTTCAGACTGTCCATCGCTCTCACAAGTGTGAGATTTACTGATATTCAGACAGGAAACGGTGCTGTAAGCAGCTAATGAAAGGTTAAAGTCACTGACTATAACACATATCAAACGGACAATTCTTGAGCTCTAACCTGATGCAACCTTATCCAATATTATAGCTCTAATTCTCAAGCCTAAGGAGGAAACGCACATGTACCAGACGGAGCAAATCCAGAAAGCACCTACAGAGAATACTCTTAATTCAATGATTAAAATCATTTGATCATTTGAATACTTATCAGTCCTCTCAAAAGAGAGACGCTTTGGCTCTGTGTAGATGCATGGCGCAGATTAATGAGAAATGAGACTCAAATCAAATGGGTAAAACCACTCAGTGATGCAGACTTCTCACCTCAGCGGCCCAGAGAAGCATGTTACTCTGAAAGTCCGAGCTCCTTCTAAGAACTCATTTCACCAGCTTAACCCTTGGACTGCTTACTAATAGGAGTATGAATGGCTTTCAGAAGGAGGCAGACCATTCCTGAAAATAATAAACTAGTCGTTATCTCAGTACCTGCAGTTTCTTGATATCAACATTCAAGCACGCTATTCCCTCAGGGATGCATGCATTAGGCTCCATACACAACAGCTTCATGATGGGCCATCATATTAACGCGATCATTTAGCTAAATGAACGATCACCTAAATTAAAGAGTGTGGTTATTGATTGTGCTAAAGTTGGATACACAAAGAAGAAAGACTCTTGTGAAAGCCTTAGCTGATGGGGCTATCGCAGGGACAAGACCTTGTCGTGTGTAAGAGCTTTCACACTGAACACAAAGTCTTAATGTAAGGAACAAAAAGCACAAAACGTGCTGATGTGGCCACAATGTCTATGTCTACTCGAAATGCTGACCACGATTATCAGGGCCTTGTGTGCAAAATAAGCAAGGTTATTTAGTCTTCAACGCTTCGTCTTTTTTGTGAGAAACTGTCTGTTTGGGTTACTTCTTCTCCGACACGATAGCGATACACACAACAAACACACGGTTTGAAGAATGAGCAAACGCTGCAAATGGCAATTCCGACTAAAGAGCCAGCGAATGTAGACTTTGACAAGCCGCAAAAAAAGCGAGTTGAGTTTATGGTAGGATGTCATTCGCAGTGATCTACGGATACAGTGGAAATATACAGGTTTCTTTTGTCTCGAAATGACTGATAGCCCCCTCCCTCCTCCCATCGCTTCCAAAAAAAGTGTATGAAAAAATCCGCTAGCAAGCTTGCTACTTTGTGTCACAGACAAATAAACAGGTTTGCGGCATGCTTTCTCGGTAACAATTCCGTTCTGTTTCACTGTTATAAACACTTACCTAAAGAGGATGCGAAAGAACGTTGAACAGTCACTCAGGTACATGTCAAAAAAGCCAGGTTGTTCGTTTATATAATTCAAGCAGGGAGACTTTAAACTGTATCACCTCCGAGCCGCCGGGATGATGGCCCCTCATTCAAAGCTCAACCAAACTTGTGTCGCTTCATGCTAAACAAATATGGCAAGATGACGCGCTTGGCTCCGCCTTTTCCATCTTCCTATTGGCTACAAACCGGGCTTCACCCGATAACCTGTTGCCATATGTGTGTTCTATTGGCTGGAGTTCGTGTCCGTCATATGACGTAAGGTACGACGTTATGTACGTAAGGTTTATCGGTGGGTACCTTGATTGTCCTTTTATAAATGCATTGTAGACAATTTGTCAATAAAAATACAACACAATAGAGACAAATATATATAGAAGAATAAAAGTGTCGTCTTATTTTTTAAACTGCTAATCCCTTTCAAAGTAATTCTATGTGCGTACTCGCCGTATGTAGTATACAAGTATAAGTGCTCATTAAACAGGGTATATTAAGCCTATTTGTGAGTAAATGTTTGTTGTTGTTTTAAAAAAAATCAAATTAGACAAAATATTAAACTCTAAATGTGCAAAAAGACATCATTGCCTTCCTAAGTCATATCATGGATTGGTTTGTGTGTTTTAGTGTTTGTATTAAAAGTGAAATATCAAACCACTGTCACTTTGAGATAAATGAGCAGACAGTTGCGGTTTGGTCAACCTTTCCCTTCATAGGGCAGTTGGCCGCATCATGCAAATATGCAGATATATGCACCTATAGCACGTGCATGCAAATCAAAGCGTCTCTCTTTGGAGAAATCATAATCTAGTGAAGCTGCATCCAGAGCTCAAGTCAGTCTGTGTCAGCACAGGAAGCATACTGTACATCAAACAAGTGAGTATTTCCCTCATCACGCATCGGAGTGGAGCAAAACGCGCATGCTCTATGCATCCAGTCACATGGGACCTGTTGCTCAGCTGCGGCTTATTGCGTGGTGAGAACGCCAATTTTAGATTTAACAGATGCTCTTTATCCTTCCTCAGTATGAACATTAATGATGGGCCACAGACCTGCCACGTTTAATCGGATGTAAACAGTAAAAGAAAGTGGACCACAGTGTCTTTTATCTCTGTCGGACTTACCAACGAAGACATCTGTGAGTATTATGTTTTGTATTTAATCCATTGCATAAATGGTTTGTCAAACAGATGCAGGACGCAGACATAGCAATTTATGTTGTATGAACTAAAAACAGTAGGCTATAGGAGGCTATTAGCTGAACAGCTTATATTTTACACGAAGTGGAATTAGTTCATTTAGAACTAAAATCACATAGCTGCCGTCAAACACTATGGGAGGAGAAGAAAAAAAAACGATGTAGGGTGTGTGAGCCCTTATCTAATATTCTTTGAAACCCAAGGGCAAAATAATATTGCTGTGTTTACACAACTTTTGAGAGCTGAGGAAAGAGGGAGCAAATGCCTTTGTTGCATGTTACATTTTCCACACTGTGTCTACAGGGGCTATGTGCTGGGTCGGTAGGCTTACTGCTTGATGCTCTGATTGTGTAGACAAGAGCAGATAATAACCCTCACTGGACCATCACCAAGGAGACAGAGACTCCACAGGGTTGTCTGCAGTGTTGTATGAAAACTCCTAGGTAGACCAATATCGCTGTAGTGGTCTAAGTTCATGAAGGTGGGGTGCGGGTGATGTTTCTGTTATGATAATACAATAATTATATCTCCTTTTGTTTTATCCTTTTATGTGTGTGCAGGTGTGAGTCTTATTTGTAATCTACAGGCAATGGGCAGATGCTGCAAATGCAACGGGAGACTGCTGTGCATGTGCCTACTGCCTTGCATGATGACCGGCCACCTTCTGATTTATGTTATGGTGTCTATATTTGTCACCATGTCCTACACTCCTCCCCCCAAAATAATGATTCACTATATTGCCCCGGGGATTTCTGCTAACACCTCCTCATTGGCCTCTCACCCACTTGGCCCTTTCTGGAACCTTCGTCTGGAGGACAGTGCTCTGTGGAACCAGTTGCAACATGCTTTGGACCGTCAGCACAATCCAATATTGCAAGGAAACACAACTGGGATACGGAGGAAGCCAAAAGCTAAGCTTTTATCAGAAATCGAAGATGAATGCCTTTCTGACTGCGTGTCACGCAAGTGTTCAGTCCCTCAGATGGATGATTTAAACACCCTGCCAGAACAAATGAAGGCATTTATCTGGTCAATGCACTGCAGGGAATATCCCCTCCTTATCAATCAGCCTCATATGTGTAGGAGGAACAATAGTAGCTTTGGTCTGGATTCTCCCTTGCTCATCATGGCCATCAAATCTCAAGTGGGGAACTTTGAAAACAGGCAGGCCATCCGTGAAACGTGGGGCCACAGTGGGCTGGTGAAGGGCGAATCCTATAAGAAAGGTGGATTAGTGCGCACAGTGTTTCTGCTTGGACGGCAGGACTCAAGTACAGGTCCTCATCCAGACCTCAAAAACCTCCTGGAGCTTGAGAACCAGAAATACAGGGATATCCTGCAGTGGGATTTCAGAGACTCTTTCTTTAACTTGACCCTAAAGGACGTGCTATTCTGGCACTGGCTCCAGCAGCACTGCCCCACTGCCATCTTTGTGTTTAAAGGGGATGATGATGTCTTTGTTCGAACAGGTGCCCTTCTGGAATTCCTGCACAAGCAGTGGGAGGAGCACAACCTGTTGAGAGTCTATACAAATGACACCAATAGGGCTTTGGATCTGTTTGTGGGGGATGTTATCAATAACGCTATGCCAAATCGTGAGCCATCAACTAAATACTACATACCAGAAGGCTTTTACAAAGGTGGGTACCCACCATATGCTGGCGGAGGAGGGGTGGTGTATTCTGGCTCACTTGCATTACGATTGAAAGAGGTGTCTGAGAGAGTGCACCTCTTCCCGATAGATGACGTGTACCTGGGCATGTGCCTGCACAGACTTGGGCTCTCTCCAAGCCACCACCCGGGTTTTTTAACATTTGATCTCCCAGAGATAGACAGGGGCAATCCGTGTGCATACAAGTCTGTTCTGCTTGTTCACAGACGGACTCCCAAGGAGATGCTGACATTGTGGAAGCAGCTCCAGAATCTGCCTAGTCAATGCTGAGACTCATTTGCCTGACAAATAGGATTCATTGAGCACCACCACACTCATTTGGAAAATGCATGCATCTTCCTGACTGGTCTTCATGTCAAGCAGGTGGTACCCTATTGTGGTCACTTACAGTACACTGTACCTTTGCTCCAAAGAGTTACATAACACTGAGGAGGTGACAGAACTACCTCAAAGGGTACTTTTAATATGAGGCCATTACATAGTAAAGGACACGTTATTTCATAATGTTTGAAGAGATTTCTGTAGGTATGTTTGTGATATGTTTGCTGGTGAACATGAATATGTTTTTTATTTTATTTTGTGATCACATTTTCTTCAAGTCAGCAGATCCGTCTACTATTGTCAGAATATATTTTTAATGTCTTACATCCAATTTGCTCAATATTTAAAATGCAACTAATTAGGTTAAAATTCAGATTAGTTTTCCTGCACAGTCTTTCATAACTTAAAATGATGTTAATTCATAGCAATGCCCATGTTTGACAGTGGTTATCATTTAGCCAGGGAGGGTACAATGTATATAAGAATTGTTTTATCTGATTTTAGAACAGTTCATTAACTTTTCTTTTTTTTTAACTGCAAAACATGTTTCTGTTTAAAAAGTGTCCTAGATGTTGCAAATTGTTGATCTTATTGTTACTAAAGACAAATCTCTAAAATGAAAAAATGCTCTGGTGATATGCAAAGATTAAAATGAGTGGCTCAGATAATGTTATCCACTCTATTAATTTAGATGTTTTTTAAAAATAAATGGAGGGGATGGAGGCGTGGGGATGAACACTTATAACAAACAAAAATGCTATTTGTTCCTTTCCTCAAAGATTGCAGCTTTGAATAATGTTCAAGGGTTAAAAACTGTCTACAAATATAGTTTAAAAGAATATCCTTAATCATTTATTTTGTTTATGATGTTATAATCAAATTCTGTTTAGGATGTAACAAGATTTCAAAATAATACACAAATCCTCTAACCAAATTATCTCTTTAAAAGGATAGATATAGGGTGAAAATGGAGACGAAGCATAACAGAGCTCATACGTCTTGCAAATAAAAATAAGAGTGAATATTTAATAAGGACATATGTAGTCTTTGTAACTTGTATCCAGTCAGCCAGGTAGCTGTGTTATGCTACAGTCTTCAAATTAAATCCACAACTGTGTGTGTGCAGGTTTAACATTAAAGAAAAGCAAAAACATATTCCACTTTAATATTGGTCATAATAGAGTGCACTGCTTTGCATGTGTGTGGTTAAACAAAGATAGATCATGTGAATTTCCATCTATGCAATATGTTTTTGGTTATTTGGCTATTTCAACAGGACAAACAGGGAGGCTGTGCAATTGGAGGTAACTTTTGTCAGGGAAAGTTTTGTGACCATTAATAAGGCACAATTTAACAATTATATGTACAAGAAAAAGAAAATCAGGATGTAAATGTGTTTTGCAAAGTACCAGAACCGTCTTCATTTACCCTGAAGAACAGGAGGAGGAGATTGGACATGAGACCCCTGGAGATGAGTCTCCTCCAGGGAATGAAAGGTGTTGCAGAAAAACACCAACAAAAACAGAAGACACATAATACGCTGGCTGTCATTGTGTCTATTGAACACATTAAACTGTCATTTTTGTTTGGAAACTTTTCTATTGTAATAAAGCCGACTGTTGCCTGCATGGTCTTTAGCATCGATTTTGATACTGATGGCCACACAGTGGCTTCAGAGTAATATGATTGCTAAGAGGAAGATAACTGAGCTGCTGAGCACTAATAAGAAAATGGAGAGGGGCAGGCAAGGTCAGTCATATTTTGGTGTAATCATAATTAAATAAACCACTACAAAACCATGAGCTTTCTAACTATAGTGGTAGTATTTATATCTTAATACCAGGATAAACTGAACAAATAAAACCCACATGAGTATCTACCAAAGTGAGATACTATTGGAGGTTAATGAATATGATTATTATTATATATTATATCAATTCAGGTTAAAAAAAAACAACAAAAAAACACCTGGATTTAATGACTTGCATTTAATGAATGAGTTTGTGGAACATCTAGTGTTAAACTTGCATAATTGCAGGAGAGTTCCTTTTTTTTTTTTTTGCAGGAGAGTTCCTGAAAAAACAGGAATGATCCAGTGACATCATCACTCCTGACTAACAGCCCCACCCAGTGGAGAGCTGTGGTAACGACTAGAAAGTTCCTGAAGTTTCTGGAGCTCCTCCAGTTCCAATATATAAACTGAGTCAGTCCCACTGCTGAGACAGAAAGCAACACAAACAAAACAGAAGAGAACATCTGAACAGTGTTTCATCTGACAACAAGAGGACTCCACACTAAACCCAGTGAAGATGCTGTGCTCTCATGGATTCCAGTCTGCCCTCAGTCCAGTCATGAGCTTCTCCTGGCCTGTACGCAGTCTGTGGCCAGAGGTCAAACCTCTGCTCTACCAGCACAGACACCTACAGGAGCTCCGCAGCAGTCTGGAGCTGATGCACAAACTTCAACACGAGATCCTAAAGGAGACGGAGCCTTTCCAAACCAGTGCGACAGTGCAACCAGTCTCCCAGCAGCTGGAGAAAGAGGGACAGCTCTTTGGGCTGACCCTGGACACTCGAGGCTTCTCTCCAGAGGAGCTGTCTGTCAGGCAGGTGGGCCGGAAGCTGAGAGTCAGCAGGAAGACAGAGAAGAAGCAGGAGGATGAGGAAGGCTCCTACTCTTACAGACTCCAGGAGTTCAGACGGGAGTTTGATCTGCCTGAAGGGATGAACCCCGAAGCCGTCACCTGCTACCTGGATCCAGACGGGAAGCTCCACATCCAGGCGGCTAAAGCTCCACATGTGGAGGAGGCTGAGAGAGAGCTGGCTATCAAGAGGAGCTCTGAGGAGAACACACAGCAGAGTGTGTGTTCAGAGAGAGAAGGCAGCAGCACAGAGACACACAACAGCACACAGGACAACCACTAAAACATGGACTCATCCACATGTGGCTGTAACAATGTATTTTGTGTTTTTTAGATAAGTGTTAAAAGATGATATGTGCCCCTTGTTATTGGTCAAAAAATGTATAACAAACACTTTATATTTAGTATATTTTCATATATATATATATATATATATATTGTTCTTATTTTCTTTTTCTTTTTTTCTGCCGCAACTACATCTGAATAAGTGAACATGCAAATAAAAATGTAAAGTATAGAAAGGACACTTCTTAGAGTTTGAATGGGAATTAATCATGTATTACATCCATTAGAGTTTTGGTGAGAGGATAATTATTCTATAACTTTGATGTACTTACCTTGACAATAAATAATCTAGTAACACTACACAGCTTAAGAGTCAAGTTATTGAATATTTTTCCCAATAGAAAACCACTATAAATTATACAAAAGCATATTTTGTCCTAAAACATTGTAGTATAACCAACAGCAGTCCATCGATATGTCCAATGATTTTGGTGAGACGACACTGCAAATAGTAAAGTTAGTCTTCTGTACCATCTATTTTCAGTTTGCACTTTGTAGACGGTCCCTGCACACTCGTCTCACAGTGGTTATACATAGAGACCAGTGTTATTCATCTATATTAGAGGATGAATTGTTTTATTGAAAAAAGGGTGTGTGTGTTTAACCCTCAGAGGGTTAAGCTGCGTTGTTACTTTCTGTCTTACAGCAGAGATGCTAAACACTAGAAGTGAGGACAGATGTCTCACTTTGTCCATAAATGGACAAAAAACATACAAATACAGCAGGAGTTTCTTTTCCTCTGTGTGAATTTTATTTATTTATTTATTTATTTTTTGCTCTAAGCCTTATGTGCCCTTTCACATCATTTGGTCCATGTGTGAAAAACAAAGTGGCTGCTAATTTTTCAGGGAGAGCCGCCCATAGCGCTGGGTCTGACACAAACAGACACATATATTTATCTATTTATTTATTGTAAGTGCTGGAATCCCATTCCAGATCATTTCAGCTGACTTCAACCTCTGCATACGACCAGACAGGTGTGTTCGCTTCATTGCGCTGCCTAACGTTGTATGTATGACCGTTCAGTTGAAGAGGTGTCCAACCTAACAACATCCAGCTGTCATACACGCAGCTAGAAGGGCCTTCACTTAGGGGAGATCTGGAGTGTTGGTGGTGCAAAGTACAGCGTTTTCATGGGAGGTTTAAGGGGGTTTATACTTGTCATTGCAAAATGTGCCAATACACTACTGGGGGCCCCCTTTCACAAATTGATTTGGGGCTCAAAAGTTTGCGTGTCTTGCCTCTCCTGATGGTGCACCTCTGGCAAACTGTATTCTGTAACAACAATGTTTTCACCACATTCTACAGGATGGATCTAGTGATATCACCAATCATGAGTAATAAACAGCTCTATCCAGTAGAGAGCTGTGGAAACATTTCAGAAAGGACCAATACTAAAAGTCCTGCTGGAGGTGAAGTTATTCATAGAACCTGTACTGTAGCTATAATGAATTAGGTTAAATATCCTTTTTTCTTTTAAATAAGCCTTAAAATAATTCTTCTAAGTATGAAATAATATGCTGTATGCAAATATGAAATATGTTGTATATTTCTTTCTGTATCAAACTAGAAGTTTGTAAACTTTATTTAAAGAAAATATTAAATTTTTCAAAGAAATCACAGAAACCCCAATTTCAGTTAAAACATTTATTTATCATATACTATATAATATGAAAGAATACATGAATACACTTATCTAAAAAACACAAAATACATTGTTACAGCCACATGTGGATGAGTCCATGTTTTAGTGGTTGTCCTGTGTGCTGTTGTGTGTCTCTGTGCTGCTGCCTTCTCTCTCTGAACACACACTCTGCTGTGTGTTCTCCTCAGAGCTCCTCTTGATAGCCAGCTCTCTCTCAGCCTCCTCCACATGTGGAGCTTTAGCCGCCTGGATGTGGAGCTTCCCGTCTGGATCCAGGTAGCAGGTGACGGCTTCGGGGTTCATCCCTTCAGGCAGATCAAACTCCCGTCTGAACTCCTGGAGTCTGTAAGAGTAGGAGCCTTCCTCATCCTCCTGCTTCTTCTCTGTCTTCCCGCTGACTCTCAGCTTCCGGCCCACCTGCCTGACAGACAGCTCCTCTGGAGAGAAGCCTCGAGTGTCCAGGGTCAGCCCAAAGAGCTGTCCCTCTTTCTCCAGCTGCTGGGAGACCGGTTGCACTGTCGCACTGGTTTGGAAAGGCTCCGTCTCCTTTAGGATCTCGTGTTGAAGTTTGTGCATCAGCTCCAGACTGCTGCGGAGCTCCTGTAGGTGTCTGTGCTGGTAGAGCAGAGGTTTGACCTCTGGCCACAGACTGCGTACAGGCCAGGAGAAGCTCATGACTGGACTGAGGGCAGACTGGAATCCATGAGAGCACAGCATCTTCACTGTGTTTAGTGTGGAGTCCTCTTGTTGTCAGATGAAACACTGTTCAGATGTTCTCTTCTGTGTTGTTTGTGTTGCTTTCTGTCTCAGCAGTGGGACTGACTCAGTTTATATATTGGAACTGGAGGAGCTCCAGAAACTTCAGGAACTTTCTAGTCGTTACCACAGCTCTCCACTGGGTGGAGCTGTTAGTCAGGAGGCGTCACCAGAACGTCACCAGAACGTTCCCGTCTGATCAGGACTTTTCCTGTTTGTTCTGTAAGTGACGATTTAATAAAGTATAAATAAATAAAGTATAAATAAATTAATATAAGACATATAAGGATTTTTCCTGTTTAAAATAATAATATACAAAGAGTAATCAATATAAATGATGTATTTACTGGTTTTAAATCAAAAAGTAAAAATGGTGAAGACATTGCTGCTGTCTTCAGGAATTTTTTTTCTGAGATCATTATTTAAAAAAGAATAATCCAGTCATGCCATGTGCTAATGTACATGGCATTGTTAGAATAGGTCTCTTTTGTGTTATATTTGAGTGTTTGTGCCTTGTTGAACAATAAGATTACAGATGACAGATATAGGAAAAAAATCACACTTTCAAAACAGGCTTAAATGTCAAAGATGGAACATAATAAAAGGTTGATTGATCATTGTGTTAATAGTATATGGAGGAATGTAATGAATGTGGAAAACAATAAAATATATCTGTTATAATAGAGACATGTTTTTTTTTATTTAAAGGAAAACTGGAATCCATAAGAAACTGCTTCTTTAGTGGATGTTCAGTGTTTTGAGGTTCTCAAACGAAACACAATGTTGAGTAATATGTCAGCATGAGGCTGATCTGAGCAGTTTCTTCTGATCCTCTGTAATGTTTGCATCTTTCCACTAGAGTGCAGCATTTCTTTCCACAAATATCCACAGAGAAAACGATCCTCCCGGCTCCAGCAACTTTCTCGCTATTGAAGCATTTTGCCACTAGTTGTCATCCTAGTTCATAAAATGACAAAAATAAATTTACTAACATGCAAGAGAAAAACCCTCACTGCACATTGCTACCAATACTGTAACTGTTAATGTAATTCATTCACATATTCTGTTGTTATTGGTTTCATTTTGATCAAAATTTCAAACAACCATAGCCTCTTTGATGATGTTATGCATGTATGTGATGACCAGGTTACATCTAGGGATAATTATGCTCAAGTCTAATCTGGATGCATACATTAAAACTAAGCTAAACAAAAACAATAAAATATTTCTTTCAAGGTGTATCTCCACTGTAAATTGTTCTGTACTCGCCAAAGATTTGAAATCTATGATCTGGAAACAAGTGATTCATTATCTTGTTGTAAAAGTTATTTAGTTTTAGTGTTTTTGTGTTTTACCAGCCTACTTATTTCAAGACTAAACAACTTATTTTAAGATTTCATGACAAGTAAAATTATCTTGCCGCATGGACAGATGACCTCACTAGTATTGAGCCGTTTTCTCCTCAAATTCGGTGTTTTTTTAATTTTATTTTGGCTCCTCTTTTTTGCAGTGATAATATTTCAATCAAAAACAACAGAATTCTCAATGAATTCTTGGCCGGCTTAACCATTTGCTATAATTGTGGCAGAATTGAATATCACTTGTTAATGGTAGTTTACTCGCATTTCCATCTGCCGATTCTGTGCTGATTTATCCAGAGAGCGTAGAGAAAAGACTGATATGGAGGATGGTGCAGAGAAATAGGGCAACAACACAGGAGGCAGAATTTAAACCCACAGTGTTCTTTTCAACATATTCTATCCCTCTCCAAAAAGGAACAGGGATGGATGATGAAACCTGGACTGGCAAACACGGCGCACTGCTGCTTGGGGATATTGTGTCAAACCAGGTGTCAATATTTTTGACACGTAAAGAGAATATATGAGCTTTTTGAGGGGGTAGAGATACTTTTTTTGTTAGGCGTTCACCTTTGGATGAACTCCCCAAAGTCAAGCCAAGATAGAAGTGAGGAGGAGGAGAAAAGCGAAAAGGTAAGGGGAATAGGATGATGAGAAGGAGGATGAGCAGGAGAAAGCTAGACCCAGCTCCATGTAAATCATCCGCATTGTTCTCTTAATACTAGGGAACAAAGAAGCTTGGGAACAAACTCCCACTTCCTTGTTCCTGTCTTAGTTTGTCCCTCACAGATATGGTTTTTAACGCGCCATCATCCCCTTCTTTCCCCCGAACACATGAAAGAGATATCCTTATATCTGTGTAAGTGGTTCTGACGGCCACCGGCTCATCACAAACACACACACACACATTTATAGCCGCCATCTCATCAACATGCAGTCATTCCTTTGGCTCTGGATCGCAAGCTGTTAATTGGCTGCCAAGCAGAATGTGTGTGTTTCTGTGTGCATCTGTTTGTGTCTGTACTGCAGAGCCGAGGCTGCTTGGAAATTCCCGTCACGTCTCCGAGCCTCGATTAAGACGTTGCTCTAGTTTTGAACAGACAGACATGTGGGGAGGAAGGGAGGAGAGGTAGAGAGTGGGAGAGGATGCAGCAGGGGGGGAGAAAGATGAGAGAGCACCAGAAGAGTGGGAAGAGAGAAAGAGGCAGGACTCAGCAAAGGAGAAAAAAAGTGAAGGATGAGTGAGAGGGAAGTAGTGAAATGCTGCAGTGGTCCTGGAACTGATAACTCTCCTGTATTGCCTTCCTTATCTCTATTATAGAGGTGCAAAGAGCTGGTGTTATTTCAGGTATCTACTGTGGAGTTACTGTAGGAAAAGTGTTGTCCATTTTCTGCATAGACAATGTGAGGTGACTGGCATTGGTGCACGTGCAAAGAAAAGGTTCGACGCTCCTTGTTGAACCTTCAGTACAAAAAACGTTAAATTTCTTAGACAATATCTGGTTAAAAAGTCAACATTGTAAGTGTATCTACATAAAAAAGTGCACCGGTGACATTTAAATACCTGATAAAACAGTTTGAATCAGTTCATGTTTAGATTGTAGGTTGATGCTGCATGTTGGTTTTGACCGCTGAAAACTGTTTCCACTCTCCGTGCACCTTAGGAGTAGGTGAACTCCTGCCAAATCTCTTCTCAGCATCGATGCTGGGTAAATTCAGCAACAGGGGTACAAAAGTTTGCTGTCCATAGCAAAGCAGTCTTGAATTTGCTGCTCTGATTTCTACACCACTTAGCTTTTTTCTCTGTTGCATAAAGGCAACACACACCGGCAGCATGAGGCAAGACTGTCCTCCCAAAAAAAAATGACATCAGTTTTTTCAGCAAGTTCTCAAATCTACACAAGTGACAAAGTGCTGTAGGAGTCCTGGGAATTATGCTGTTGGACTGTTGGGAGCTAAGGAGGAAGTAGTGTGGGATGGTTTAAGTTGCCAAATCTACATATGTTAAAATGACAAAGCCTTTCAGCAGCCATAGGACTGATGATCCTTCTCTGTCAGAAGCTAAGCAGGAAGTAGTGTGGTGCTGCTTTAGAGCCATAAGTCCACAGGGGAAGGAAGTCAGGATTCAGAGGTGTTTGAACTCCAACACATGAAACCCATGTTCGTTTCCCACTGACGGCGAATGTTTCTTTTAACCATGACTGCAGCAACCTGAACCAAGTTGCTATTATTGTAATGACGAAAGTTCCTTAATGAAGAAGTCAAAACCTAAACTTAAACCTTTGCACACTCGGTCCATACTTTCTCATACTGTTCTGTTATTCACACCTCTCATGCATGCGCAATCTTATAGCTAATTTTCCTACTATCATGGTTTGGGCCTTCAATTGTTATCAGCTGTTCTCATCAGCTGGTCACATCTATCCAATACCACAGTGGCACACCTTCATTGTCAGCCTATCGTGTTACTGCTGTCCTTTTAAATATGACTCTCTCCATTCTTCTAGTTCTTTTATGCTGCTGTTGGGCACACCCAGTCTTCAAAGATTCACCAACTTCATCCTTCATCATCTTCACCAGAGTCATCAGCCACCACCACCACCAGTGTCTTGGCTCCAAGGGGGGGATATATATCTTGCTGCTGCTCAGGACAGATGCCCTTCGATCTCAATCTCCCTGAAGAGTTTAAGCGCCAAAGACTGTCTGACACCAAACACTTTCAAACATACTAATTATCACATTTCATTTGATGCAATAAACATTCTTATTCAACCACTAGTCTCTCCTGAGTGAAATAGTATTTACATGCATATTCCATACCAAAGTTGAAGCAAAACATCATAAATGAAAACATTTAATCCGACACCTTATCTTTAAATTATCCCGTAGACATTTGTGTTTCTGTGTTGAGGAACATTGAGAATATTATTTTGAAATTTAGAGGGAAAGTGATCACTCTAAATTGAAATTTAGAGTGAGGGAAAATACTTTAAGAATCACCGGTTGCTCCCCCTTTGCAACTCTATGCAGCAGAATGACAGAGAAAGAGAAAACTGAAAAAAAAGAAAAAAAAGTGAGCACAACAGCTACATAAAACACACACATACAGTAGCTGGAAGCAAGGAGGATGATCATTTGAAGGTTATAGACTCTGAACTTTCGGTTTGTGCGGTAATGAATCCATGTGAGACTGTTTGACGTTTCTGGGTCAAACATAGGCACTGAGTCATTGCATACACAAACGTGCACTCAAGTGCATGTGCATACTGGCATACTGTACATGCACATATACAACACACACAGATTTAACTGCAGATCTCCTGTTATGCAATCATGGCAGAGAGAGAGAGAGAGAGAGAGAGAGAGAGAGAGCGAGGAAGGCTCTAAAGCCTGGCGCCGGCCCTAGGCATAGGCTGTATAGGCGAATGCTAAGGGCGCCGTCATCCATAGGGGGTGCCGCAAATGGGGGGGGGGGGGGGATCTAAGTACAGTAGTTACAGAGGTACAGTAACGTTAATGTGATGAAATGAATAGCAGAGCGTTACTTTTGGACGATAGTAATGTGGTTTGCTAATCAATAAAGAGCTAGAGTTGACGTCAGTTTGCGTTACTCCCACCTTTAATACATCAGGGATATTTGTAAAGTTAATGTTAGGCCTATTCAGGTGTTATTTTCACCTGTTGGCTGTGTCATACATTTTTATTGACTATAGTCAATTAAAATGTTATTCATTTTTCATCCCCTTTATAAGTAACAGTTGTAAGCCTTTGGTTTATTGTGTTACGGTTTATACAAGTGTGTTTGTTAAAGTTTACATCAGTGTCAACAACAATCAAACAAACAAACAATCAAATAGCGGTAAAAACCAGAGGTTTCTGTGATTTTTTTGTAATAAAGTTATTGTGTGCAATACAGTTATTGTGTGTTGTTATGTCTGCACTGGTTTCTTTAATATCTTATTTTGTGCAATACCTTATATATGTCGTATTTATAATTAATGTTATCTCACTTGTTTTCTTGTTTACTGTTTTTATTTAGAATGTAAATAGAGCCATATTTTGCCCAGGTGTGCTGACAGCAGTGAAGACATTCAAATTATTGCACAAACAAAAAATATAAACTGCAACTATTTTTTGTTCATGCAATAATTTTAATGTCTTCACTGGTTTCTTTAATATCTTATTTTGTGCAATGCCTTATTTATATTATATTTATAATTTATTTTATGTCACTTGTTTCCAATCCAGATTTTATTTTGTGGGTTATTTTCTATTTAAAAGAAAAGAAAATCTCAAAGACATACATGCAGTTTCTGTGTGAGTGTATGAAGATTGGTGGTGAAATTGACTACGATGCAAGGGGGGCGCCAACTAAAATCTTGCCTAGGGCACCAAATTGGTCAGAGCCAGCACTGCTCAAGCCTAATCAGACACACACACACACACTTTTCTCACATTAGACATTAGTGCAGCCATGTTACTCTTTCCCAGCTGCAGCATCCAAATAGCTTGTTTTGGTTTGCTGTTAATAATTATTCATCTGTATAAATATTGTGGAGTATTTTTTATTTGTGTCTAGTCAGATGACGATGGTAGACAACAGCTACACAACTGCTTTGTAACATATAATCAAAGCTTTATGCCTCCCAGTTTATGAGCTGATGCTCAGTGGCATTAGGTCAGCACACCCTCACAATTCATTCGATTATGTTAATTATGTTAAAATTGGCCATTAGTACAGAATTAAAAGAGAGAAATCAAATAATTAATATCTAACCTAATTGCCTGGATGTTTGCCTTTTTTGTTACTCTCTGTTCTCACTCATATTAATGAAACAACCTGGTGTCTCTGCTGTTTTGTGAATGCATTTGTGTTTCCCCCCCCTGCTCTGGTGACATTTATTCTCTTTCATTTTCTATGATAGTAAAACTAGTAAAGGGAGTGTGCGTCCAACAGTGTACAGATTTGTTACGGACCACGGTCTAAGTGATCTCAAGGTGCTATCATGTTTGTTTGGTGGAGGATAATTAAATAGGTAATAGAAACCGTACCGCTCTCATCACTATTGATTCATTTGCAGACACGTGCGCACATAGACACACGCACACAGGCGCGCACACACATTAATACCCTAAAGCCCCTGGTCTCTAAGAGGAGATGTGTGATACTCCCACAACAGCTATCAACAACCTTTCATGTTTTAATGGATTTGTTTAACCTAATCCACATTAGCCCCCATCCGTCAGCTCCGCCACAAATTCTTCACTGTAGCAAACCAAATCCATACACTAAGTCCTTAACTGGAAAGTGTTTGTTTGATGGAAATTAAACAAATAAAACCGCAAAAGGCCCACGCATCCTCCTTCTCAAGCATTCTCAATTCTCTTGATCCATGGATCTGAAGCAAAGTCAAACCACAGGGGTGATCCAAACTCAATGGGAGGATCCCATCTTGAAATTATATGATTACCAATTTAAATAAGACTGCGGCTGAGAGGATCCCATATTAAAAAGAATGTTGGATTTTTTTTCAAAGTGCTCTTGATGAGTCTCAGTCAATGTCAGTGTGTCTTAGTGAGACCAGAGGCCACTCATGAGCTTCTTACAGCATTAAGTAAACCAACATGGAACATGGAATAATTGGCGACCATCACTATGGTGAAGCAACATTCATTGACCGTGATTATTTTGGAGCCAGTGGCAAGTAGTAACTAGATGATCTAGTCTAATCTATATTATTAAATTTAGTGATCCAGTGGCCCCAAATTACAAAATAAGTATATGTTTTTCAATTTATTATGGTATATTATGCAGGTTCTTTTGAGCTTTGTCTGAAAACCGTGTTTTCTGAAAGTTTGGCCATTCTAGTAGGAAACGTTGTACTTGGTGTGGTGATAGCCATAAAAATTCCTAGATAACTTTTTAAAATAATGATTCAAATAAGACCAACAATAAGAGTTCAGTCTTCATTCGCTCCTTCTGTTGAGGTTGGCAACAGATTTTCTAGTGTCAAATATGTGAACATCTCAGGTCATTAAACCAGATTTGTCTGCATGACTTGACACCATTAGGTGTAGTTAAGTAAATACGACTTTTGTTGATTTAGGTGAATTGACCCTTTACTGATTTTGTAATAATGTTGAACAGCAGCCTCAAATCTGCCTTTTCTCCAAAATCATTTTTACAGCATAACAGGTATTTGGAAGGACATTTTTTATACAATTTGAAAATATAGAAATTCTTTGTTACCCACAGTTTTATTTATGTTTATATTTACTTCACACAATACTTGGAATAAAGTGCCTGTTGTGTTTGTTTCTCTTTTTAAATGCCTCCTGTGATTTAACGAGAGCGTCATAAACCACAGCATTTTCCTCTGCTCCGTGTTGCACATTAGTTCTCTAGGTGCGTGCCTTTGTTCTCCGTAATGTGTTTTTTTTGTCCATGCATCTGTATGAAAATGATTAGCTGTGATGGATGCTAGTGACCCAATAATTGTGACAAGGACACAACATTGGAGCAGGCACACTGGCAGTGCAGCTGCATGCCCACTGCATTATTCAGACAGGATGGATGGATGGAAAAAAAGGGGGGGAAGGGGAGAAAGTGGGGAGTGGGAACAAGAGGGGGAAAAGAAGGAACGATTAGACGAAACAATGACAGTGGGGATGGGTGAGGGGCTTTGTATGGAGCGATTTATGAATAAAGTGGTGGAGGGAGGGAGGCGCTGATAGATGTACAGTACAGATGGATGGTTGTAATGGGGGAGGAGAATAGGTGGATAGGATTGAGGATGAACTCACAAAAGGGAAGGTGAGATGGATGTGTCTGAAAGGGTGTATTAGTGGTTTGGCTGGTATCTGTACCTATAGGTGCCCTCAGCCAAAGAATAAAATATAAGGTAAAAGGTGTCATATGAGGCGCTAAAATAACTGTCAGCCTTAATTTATTTTCTGTCATTAAGAGTTTTCTTAGGTATTGTCCATTTAAAACAGAATTTATAGGATACAAATAAATGTGTGGCTATTTCATAAAACATAGTAAAGTCACTTTTCAAGCAATACTCAGCACATCTACATACATGTGCTGCCCAGCCCCCACCCTCTCTGCCATTACTATTAGTGGAAACACCATAGGGACATAGATAAAGCCTCTCATTGCCAGAGTACTGATCTGTAATCACTGCTGTCTTTAACAAGAGAGCCAGACAAACTGGGCCCAAGGGACTGTTTTTTAAAATCCTGAAACAGTATCTGTTCGCTCATTTACTGTTGTGTAAAGAAAACTTTAACCTAATGTACAATATATAATAAATGAAATAATGTCAAATGTATCTTTTTCACATTTCCGTCTTTAATTCCAAGTGTTACAGCTGAGGGGTGTGAAACTCCCCATACTGTAAATGTAGTTACAGTCTGTAGTTATCGTCTAGGGGTTAACATATTACATAATTGCCGCTGCATTCTATTATTATTGGTTTTAAGAATAACTTAATAATCAATAAATACATCTCAAAGGCATTTTGTGTGGTCAACTTCTATCCACATACCGTCAACATGCAGTGCTTCATGCATACATGTACAGTATATCTTCTAAAAAAACACTTGGAAGATAGAGAGATTTCTCCTTCTCCCACATTAAAGCTGGCTTTACCTGCTGCATAATATTTTGCTGAATGGTTTGGAAAACATCCTCTGTGGAGAATGCAGGCTGGCTTTTCATTTTGCATCTTTTTGTTGGTATTCTTGGTGACTAAGTTTAGCATACTTGGCTCCATGTTTGGTGTCAAAGTGCAGACGCATTTCGTCTTCCTTTAGCCCTGACGCACTGGTTATCTCTATAAAGCACAAATCTGTATTCCAATGTCAATTTCCAATCAAAGGTCAATTAAATTACCTTCCCGCCGCCACAACTTTTCTTTTCTTGCACATTTTGCTAAGCTGCTATTTACCTCATAACCACTTGGCTTAAGATTTACTGCTGGAAATGCCTATATTACATTGATACAAAATCTAGGATATACTGACATCTAGCAGCTAGATGCCTTCAGTGAACCAATAACAAAATCTGGATGGATTCTGAGTAATTTTTGGACACTGTATTTCCTTAGTGTAGCATAGAATTGTATTGCACATATATAATCTTCACAAACTCTCGTGAGTCACATTAAATAAGGTGCCTGGCCAGATCTGGCCCTCGGGCTTTGAGTTTGACACGTTAAATAGCCAGGAATTACTGTGTTAACCATGTGTCATAATTGAAAAATGAATGAAGAAAAGTCCAACTTGCTTGAAAAGACACTTCAAACTCACTTATTTGTGCTTCAATAAATTAGCTTTTGCTGATAAAGGATACAGTTAAAGACCTTTTTGCCACTGAGGTCAGGAGGTTCAATTTTGCAGTCCCTGTATTTGGTCCTATCAAGGTCTATTTTAAGTTTTTGCTCTTTGTTAAAATTTGTTCCGTCTTGCCTTTGGTGTCAGTGAGCTGATAAAATATGCATGGTTTGGACTTTTCACCTTTCCGATTTTTATTCCTTGTATAAATCAAAGGAAAATGGAGCCTTTTATGGTTGGAGCTCATCCATGTTTGATGTGCAGCCAGGAGGGAGACCTAGATAATAGAAGCTATCAGAGACAACACAGCATGCTGTGTGTGCGTGCATGTGTGAGTGCACGCACAATTTTATGTGTGTGTCCTTTTTCAGCTTCTGTTTCATTGTCAGGCATTAATGGACTTGAATGTATTATGACACTTTCCGAAGGTCTGACACCGAGCTAAACGGGTTTATGCACACACATGCTTATAACCAGACGTAAGCATGCCTGCATAATAACTGTATTAGAAATCTGACTGCAGTAAAATGCAACATGAGATGGAATCAGCCAATGAGGTCAAGCAAGTTAGGAATGTCTTTTTAGAGAGATGTTAAAGCAGGGACACATTTGAATTGTGTGCTCTGACATGCATCCATTCATTCAATTCAAACATTCATTGCTTTTTCTGCCAGAGAAAGTCCAAAACAAGAAGAAAATACCTCTACAGGCTTATTATTGAGGGGAAAATGATCAAGAACAGCAAAGTGATTCATCAGGTTTGGATGATAACTTATCGTCTGCTGGGATTGTCCTTATAGAAACTTCACTCAGATCTCTATCTGTGCATTTTGTAATAGCCCTTGGCAGCTCAATCTCGCTGTAGGACAAAATCAATAGTCATTTTAGAAACATGCCTTCGTAACGACTTATTACTCACCATATTGAGCACTACTGTTGAAGCAAAGGTCAGACTGAGCCACCATTTGTCTGAGATTTATGTTCATATTCAACTTTTTTTTATTGGCTCAACACATTTTTGCTACTCATGGAGCAGCCAGTATATCAAAACTTCTGATTTTCAATAAATCTGTTAACAACTCATAACATTTTACTTCTTTAATTACAACTTACTGAGCATTGTTAAAGTATTCATCTTTGGGCACCAATAATCAATTAAATTGATAAATTGATTTTAATTTCATTTTTTTTAATTGAGATAAAAAACTTATGTAAAATTTGGGAAAAGATTAAAATCACACTATTCTCACATCCAAGTCTGTTTCCTGGTGTTGGGAAGTGCTACTACCTGTACGTACTGTATGTTGAAAGGAGTTCTCTAAAACCTATTGAAGCTCCAGAGGGAGCGGTTTGAAGTCTGATGAATTACCTTAAGTGACGTCACTTGAGTCAGCATCAGCTGGAGCTGAAGATACAAGCTGAACACAGAAAATGAACATAATCAGGAGGTGTAAAGTTACAAAGAAATGAACTTACCAGACCTCTGCAGCCGTCTCATCAGCACTGACTGTGGCTGAAGGCTCAAGGCAGTATTAGACACTGTACCAGCATATACAGCACACCTGAATCTCCAACTGAACTGTCAAGATCATCGATCATCGATCAAATGATCATTCATACCAGATAATTGAACTGATGCCACCCACAAAGAGTGGAGGTGAATGGAATTTAAACTGACACAAGTTTTTGGCTGTTTCTTCAGTAGAGAGTAAATCTAATACACAATGAACACTGGAGCCATCATAGATATTCCATTTTTGTGATTTGGTTGAAGTACAAGTTGAAACATGAACGAGGGCCTTCAGTGTTAAAGAGGCACACTTTTTTTAATGTACGACAGCCTCTATACATTCACTGTTTCCCATGCTACACGAATGTCACACTACTATTGTGCATTGGCAATTAATGTGCACTAGCCAGTGAACGTACCCAACAATGGAAATTCACTGCATGGACTTTCAGAGAGATGGAGTTGAGCTGAGAGACACTTCATCACATATGATGCATTACAGACGTGATACTGACCAAGATACTTGCAAATGTGCAACAGCCACACAGAGAGACGGAGAAAAAACTTTGTTACATACTGAAATATAACACACACACACACACACACACACACACACACACACACACACACACACACACACACACACACACACACACACACACACACACACACACACACACACACACTTTTTATTGAAATATGATATCCAGGTGATGCATTATAGTCATTAGTGTGTCTGCGCAGAGCACAGTAAATATGATATTAAGACAAATGGGATGTTTCTTACAGACACCAAGGCACTCTCACAGCTGTTAACTCCAGTTTATACACATGTAATTTTCATATCATGTATTTCAGAGAAAGGTGGTCCTGGTGAAGAATTGCTGCCTTACATTTCTGAGCTCTATTGTGAGCTGAAGAACTTTGTTTGAGCTCCATTTTTAAAAATGTGACCCTGATCATCTTTTGTACCAACACTTTGTGGAATCATAACATTTGTTCTTCGCTATGGTTTGAATTTAAGTGAATTACGTTGAAGTGATTGTTTGTAATGAACAGATATTAACCTTTTACATTCCACCACCTGCATCAAAAAGCACTGATGTAAACTAAAATGAATGGCCCTGCAGTACCTTGGGATGCTTTCAGAGACTGGCTGCCGCTTTGCATTAGTGAAGGCAACATGCTTAATTCAGTCAGAATTATGAGTATAGGTACACCGTGCAAGCATTTAAGGTTAATAAACAATGTGACCTGGTTTCACATGTAAGCAGAACCTGATATAAAGAACAAAAACCACCTCTATTGAAGGTTCCCACTCAGGTATTTGTTGGTGTTTTGTTGCATTCTCCTCCTCACAAGCTGAAACAGAGTGAACAAAGATCCTGTATCCAGTGTACAGCCAACAATGCCATATCTGCAGCACTAACATTTCCACAATCACATCATGACTCACATTCTATTTCCTGTACCTTATCTAGCCTCTAAACCTGCTTGGATGGTTCACCAAGCATTGAATTGAATCATGCAACTTTAAAGTAAAGCCAGCAAATACCACAATTTGCACTCATGCACACTGCATGCACACATTAAGCCATGCATGGCAGGGCTCATTATGGAGAATGTATGGCAAGCAGACACTGTGGAGGATAATTCCCTTCCTGTTCTCAGTGGGTAATGTCAAAATAATTATCAGAGCAGACAGCTCAGTGGCCAAGCAACACCTCCTCATTATGGAACAAGGTTGAGGGGGCTAACAACCTCCAAATGTGGCAGCGCACACCATACAAGGTTGACATGAAACTCTTAAAATCCTTTTCACCTTTATATAGTTTGCTGCTTTTTTTTAAATTTTTTTTTTAATGCGCCTCTCCTGCATGATCCTCTCTTGCTCACAGCGATTATGTCTCGACTCTCTGGCTGTATTTTTCCTTCTTCTTCTCGTGGAACATTCACAACATTTAGATCTTTTTAACTACTGTTTGTGAAACCGCAGTTTTCACGAGCTAAAAAGCTAAAAGTGTGACATTTGAATAGCAAAAAGTGCAAATGCAAAAAGTGTTGTCAGTTCTTACACATTCAAACTGAGTTCATTCATTTTATTTCTGATAAGATATAATTCATTTCTGTGTATTTTTTGCAGCTGCTTCTGTACAATATATTGACACTAAAAAAAAAGAGGTAAAGAGGTTTAAGCAGTAGAGAAGGTTCGGAGAACCCGTATTTAAAGTGGGTGAGTCGTCACTGATTGACAAAGAATAAAATTTACTGACTGGGTGATGAAATAGAACTATCATTATTCAAATTTGATTGCTGGTCTGACTATAACAGGAACAAAGTTTGATTAATATGACAGATCTGACATACTGGCAATAATTATGACATATTCTTCTTTACCTCACACACATCATTGCAGCTGATTTCATCACTTATAACATGGATGTGGGTTTGTGAGCATTCAAGAGAACCGTGAATGAAATTGGATAAAGATGCATGATTTCGTTTTTCCGGAGGAAATGGGAACAAAGAGTGTGTCCCTTAAAATCAGGGTTATTGTGCACGTGTGTCACTGTAGCAGACCTCATCAGCCGTATGTATGTACATGCAGAGGTATTGTATAGGTGTTATAAATATATTACCTGTCTCTATAAATATATTATCCATCTCTACCTGGTCTTCACTTTCATGTCACCTTGACTGACCTTCCACACACACACACACACACACACACACACACACACACACACACACACACACACACACACACACACACACACACACACACACACACACACACAGAGCCATTGCACCGAAGGGACTTCACATTAGGGACATTTCTGCTCATGTGATTGACTGCTTCGAATAAAGGACCTTGGAAAAACATCTGGGCAAGTGACAAATATGTACCTCTAGCTGCCATTGCATGAAGGAGACAGATACTGTCGGCAAGAGAAAGAGACAGAGCGAGAGAGAGAGAGAGAGAGAGAGAGCGAGAGAGCATGTGTGTTGAGTTATCTCCAGCGCTACACAAAGACCTGCCAGACTGCTCCTGCTGCTGTCAAGGTTTCTGTGTGAGAGTGTGTGTGTGTCTAAATGTGTGTCCTTGCCAGCCACTTGACATCACACGGCCCTCTCATGGCAGGCTTCTAAGGATCAGTAGCAGAATGGATAAGGATATTTACCAGCAGCTTATTTGGTCCGGGTCAGACCCTTTTGTAACAGTTTAATAGGTGTTGACGGCGGCTGCTACACGGAGGCGAGCAGTTTTATCTGGCCATGTGCACCTTGAGCTTGCATCGGCATGAGCATTGATTTAAAAAGAGGCCATGACCCGGACATACAAGGGAAATTCTCACAAAATTTTCCAAGCGGAAATTATTATTTGTAAATTATTATTTGCAGGCTATCACTGATAGATGCACAGACCAGCAATTACAACTTCATCTCAGAGAATTATTGCTTCTCGGAATAAACAACAACTGTAAGTGTGAGCTGACCATACAATATTTTCCATGCAAGTTTTTGCATTTTTAAAGGACAGGGAAAGCCTGCATCAAAACAGCACGAACATTTTAAAGCAGCCCACAATAAATCAGCACCAGCTCTTGATGCGCTTTTGATTGCAAAGTGCCTCCCTGAAGATTCTTGTGATAAACAAATGTCATAAAATGTCATAAACAGCCCACCTAAATCAAACGTCAATCACCAAAACTGGTATCAATGTAGATGAGCATACAGTGCAAACATAGATCAGAACAATGCATTCATGTAACCCACAAGCATGCCTACACACGGACATACTTACACAAAAAACTATAGATTCACAGACACACAACCATGCCTAAACCGACAGCTAGTGCTGAAGGTCATTCGTAATGATTAAAGAGGCATCTCTGCAATGATTCTCAAATGACCCTGGGGACGACTCGACCACGGACACCTCTTCAATAGAAAATTACTTTATCGTACCCTGGGATAACTTGAGAATGACACAGTGATGGTCTAATAGACAGCCAGACAGTTAAGAGCAGCAGATTGGGACAAAGATGTAATGGCAAATTGAAAGCCAGACAGGAAGACCTAATAACACAAATTGATATGTCATGCAAATATACAGATTTACAGGCCTGTAACAGTCAGGTTGACAGAGCTGGTCAAAACAAGGAGAGGCAGACGAACAGGCAAGGCAAGCAAGGTATGTGAAGACAGGCATACGGATAGACAGCTAGGGTTGCCCAAAGCGAGAAACCCGTCCATCCATCCAAGAACAATCCCAGTCAGCACCACTGGGAATATGGCCCCAGTGCAATCCCAGCACACATGCACACATGCCCACACGCACACGCACACGCACACACACACACACACACACACACACACACACACACACACACACACACACGTGTGCACACACACACACACGCACACACACACACACACACACACACACACACACACACACACACACACACACACACACACACACACACACACACACACACACACACACACACACACACACACACACACACACACACACACACACCCTGCAGCTCTTTTCTTCAAGCCGCTGATACAGAGGTTTTGGAAATAACAACGCTGATGGTGTGATGGCTAATTTCACCTTCATACACCTTACGTGTGTGTGTGGGTGTAGTAATGCAAGCAGTGGATTCCCCCAGAGATCACCTCAGTTTGATTCGATCACACACACACCCCCCCACACACACACACACACACACACATACACACAGCCATTTGGTGCTAATATTTACATATAAACACTGTAAGAACTGAGCATCACCTTCACACATGATTCAAGGTGAAGAAATCATGAACAGACGTGTAATTTAGGGATTTTTTTTTAATGTCTTGCAAAGGAGATTAAGGAAATCGGTTTCTATTGTACAACCTGTCATAAGGATTTGACAGAGGAAATCCTCCATAACGACCACCCACCACATGCGGCATGTGGTTTTGTAAATGAAATCAGATTTGCTAGTCATATTTAGTACACTAATTGTTAGCAAGGCGCTCACATATTTCCCTCTTTTGTAAGAAAGGGATCACATAATAATAAGAGCTGCTGAAATCAGCAGCCGCCACTGACAGACTCACCATTGCTAGGCCTTGCATCATGGGGTTTTAAAACATCATGCATTTTACAGAACCTCACAGCTTATTATCACTATAACCCAGTGATGAACTCTAGTCTACTGGATTCTGTTATCTACCATGATGCACCATTCACTGTAACTTTTCACCAAATAGCCCACCACATAGACAGGGAGCATGTTATTTAGGGTGACTTCACTTTGGCAGTTTTTTGATTTGCTTCCTAGATCAAATATAGTCTCTGTGTTCATTTATTCATCACTTTTAATCAATCCCTCCCCTCACCCTTTCCTCTAAGTCTCCATCAATACAAAAGCAAACCCTTAACTAGCTCCCTTGTTACCCTGACAATTGCTATCTCAACCAATAAAGCATGTTTAATTGCATTGCTTTCAGTAATTAAAATGCTGGCTAAAATACAGAAGCTCATTACAAAGAAACCAACAAGGAATACAACACACAGAGACAAATCACAAACCCTTACAAAGTACCTTATAATAAAGTTAACAACCTGTAGTTGTGTCTATTAACTGGTGAAGATGAACAACAATAACAGCAGGAAGCTACAATACACACAGCTGCATCCATAAAACATTTAATTACCGATTTAGATTTAATTGGTATGGTGGCGTAGTGGTAAGCACTGTTGCCTCACAGCAAGAAGGTCTTGGATTCAAATCCACTTGAGGACTTTTCTGTGAGGGTTTGCATATTCTCCCCGTGTCTCCGTAGGTTCTCTGGGTTCCTTCCACCCCCAAAAACATGCACTTTAGGTGGATTGGTGACTCTAAATAGACCGAAGGTGTGAATATGAGTGAGAATGGTTGTTTGTCTTTCTATGTGGTCCTGTGATGAACTGGCGACTTGTCCAGGGTGAACCCTGCTTCCAGCCCAAAGTCAGCTGGGATAGGCTCCAGCCCCATGCATGGCCTTTGAGGACATCGGTAAACATTACGATTAGCAGGTATAATGTTGACCATATTTGCCATCTTTGTTAGGATGTTAGCTTGCCAACATTTGCTAATGAGCACCAAATAATGCAAGTTGGAAGATTATTTGGTAATAAACCAAAATACTGGACAAATTTTTACGTGATGATGGCATGAGATGAAAAGTTATTCGAGCGACATTTATTTATGCATTATTTCATTTCACACAAGAAATTGGGCTTTTATTTTGAAGCACCAATTGTTCAGTAACCTACAAGTCTTGTTGGGCTGCTCAACAAAATTATATGAGATGTGAAAGGTTATAAGCAAACCTGAAGACTGTTCCCTTTTGTAGTATGTATTTGTTTGTTTTTCTGTATTTTACTTTGTTAAACCTTATTCCTCATGCTATTTAGTTTTCACCGTGGACAGAGGAAGCCTTCAAATAAACCAGTAGTAAGAAAGTCACTTGTGTCTGGCTGTGCTTCAAAGGGAGCGACAGTTCAAGGTCTGTACTAATTCTGTTAATCCATCTTATAGCTGTTGAGATATTTCAGTCTAAACCAAAGTGCCAGAAGAGTAACTGACAGAGAAAGCTGCATGACTAAAAATGGCTAAATATGTAATGTGGTGCCTCCTTTCAACAAGTATTAGTAGAACATAGGAGCACAGATTTTGACTGTTAGATCATCCTAAAACCAAATAGTGACAGTGACATACACATTCAGTACATGAATGAAACCCCTACAGTATACGTATACGTCTATCAGTCAAAGCAGCATCAAGAGAGATTTTTAAAATGTTTTATTGCAAAAATATATAATTTGAGAACACACTACAAAAACATCAACACAAACATAATACATGACAGTCTCAAAGACACATCAATAAGTATTTTTACTGTGCTTTCAATGAATCACAAAACATTATTCAGTTGTTTTAAACTTTATGTGTGAGTTACTGACCTTGGAAAATTCAAATGACCACATACCTGCTTTCATATGTTGACACTTTGAGTGAAAGCTGCACAATTTTCCCCAAACACCAAATGTGTCACGACCCAATAAACGTACCTCCTCTTTTCCACTTCCTGAGAAGTTAACTATACAGTTATGAAGTGAACAGGGCAATTAGTAACACAAGTGTTTTCCCACTGCAAATATGCATTTGGATGTTTACTTTAAGCAAAACTCTCAATGTTATTCAAATAAACAAACACTGGAGTGATCAATACCCTCATAAAAGTTGTTTAAGTCTAGCTCTTCACAATGTGGTTTGTCAGTGGCACAGAATACTACGATACCCACATGCCTCATTGGCTGTTACCATGACAACAATGTCAGCCAGAGATGTGAAATCAGTTCAAGCTTATTCCAAACATTCTTGCAATCATGAACAAGCCTCTTGGCGTAAAGGTTTGTGCCCCTGACTTTTTAATCTGCACAGTTGATGATTGAATTGAAAAACTTTCATACTAGCTAAGTATTTGCTTAAACAGCTTTTCTAAAAATCGTGATATTGTCGATTGAAAACATTTGGACTGCTATTGCCCTGACCATAGCCCAGCTATAACCCTGCCAACTTGTCTGCATTATTTCCGAGGTTATCAAAGCCAAAAAAACAATGTTGTTTTTTTTTCTCCATTTCATTTCATTAAGATGTCAGTGCAACCTCCAAAGGTTGTTATACCACAATGCATTTTTGTATGCAAATATGATTTTATTATTTTTTGCTATTATTACCAGGTATTGCTCTTGTACATTTGTTAGCTTCAACCCTCTATTCTTCACTTGATGCTGTGCTTTGGAGCAAATTCCAACAAACTCCAATATGTACAAATGCAAGACATTGATATGGGAATTTGTATGTAATGAAATGAAAAGAAAGTCAATTTTGAACAATAAAGTTGTTGATTCAGATGTTACTTCAAATGTAATATGTAAAATAATTTGACAGTAAAAAGTTGGCTCCAGTATAAACACTTCATTGCGTGGTTGATATAGTCCAAGTAATTGTAGAGTAGCAACACATCAATAAATCAATAAATCTAGCCTCTGTTTTTTCTGTGCTTTCTTTCTTCCTGCTAAACATGAATTGCTTAACAAAAGATGGCCAGAAAAAAGTCATGCCATTGCAAAGTGCTGAGCATAAATAATCTGAATTAATGAAGATTTTTGAGCAGCAACATTGATCAACTAAACTGTATACTTATTACCTCTGCCAAGGAGGTAATGTTTTCACCGGCGTTGTTGTTTGCAATGAAAACAATTCTTGTTTTCACACATTTTGTACTTAGCAGTGGTAATGCTAAAATACCACAAAGAATCAGAAGCAAATATCTGGATGAAGTTTGTTGACATCAAGGGCTACTGCTATTCACCTTGTACATAAACATATCATCCACTCACTTCTCAAAAGATGTCTGTCAGACCCTGTGTTTACGTTCTGAAAGTGTATCATTATGACGTAAACAAGAACGCTTTTCAATTGTATATATGTATATATAAGCATTGAGAATAAGAAGTGATAAGGGAACACAGCAATTACACTAATTATGTAGCAAATAATTAAGAAAAACTTTGACACCAAAAAGTCAGTCACCTATAGACATTTTTAGTCAAATAAAAGGGCAACAGATTTCTCATAAAGTGCAAATTAAATTTGTTCCAACATACACATTGTCTGACATTCCTCTTATTGCCTGTAGATATTGTTGGCAAAAAGTAAATACATAGAAAGTTGGGGCACAATTGGGGCATAGGCTAGCATTTTGGTGGGGGAGGAAATAATGGTGCTTGAAGATGAGAGGCACTTATAAGCGTGTACTATTCATCAATTGTTCATGCCCCAGGCAGAGGTTTAAGTTGAAAATCAAGTTAAAATAACTGGGCAGGATCAAAACAATGTCACACTTCATCAAATGCCTATGGTATTAATATGTGGGTGGCAAATTGAAAGGCCCCAGCCCAATTACTTTCATTGTGCATGCCTTATGTTGTAATATAAAATGTACACCATATCATTGATGCATTCCCCCACTACATTAAAGATCTGCATTGCCACAATAGTCTACATACAGTATGTAAGTTTTACTGTGGCTTCAAATGGTACAAAACCACACATTTAATGCTGCTAAATTGCTACTGTTCCCCACCATTAAAACTACAATATAATGTATTTACGTACAAGCTGGAGCCAAACCTCAGAGTGATAAACGTAGAATAAAGAGTCAATGCAGATATTTATCTTTCAAGCAAACACTCACTCTGGTAGAACATTTCGACTTTTAAAAACACAAATGTATTTAGAAGAACACCTGTGACCTTTGTCCACTCACATTCTTTCATGGAACCAGACAAGTATGATCTTTATCATGACAGCAGGTGGACAAACCTAAGTGCCACAAGTGAAGCTGTTTTAATACCACGGATGATGTCATTCACTTTGACTCATCTTGAACTCGGATGTAGTTTAGAGTGTTTAAAAGCGAAACATGTCTCCTTAAAAAGTTAAATACCCCTTTAAAACCTTACATTCTTCTTCTTAATGTGCTTTTCTATGCTTTCCATACAGTCAAGTGATATCACCTCTTATAAAACTAGCTTTACAATCTCATTTCGTTCAACAGCACCTGCAGTACACTGTGTCTAACCGAGAAAAATATGAGTATGTCGTCTGCAAAGAGGATATAATGTATATATACTGTCAGAACTCTGTGTTCCTGCCTAGGTAAACACAATGGGTCAAGTTTTAGCAATAAAGCACTGAGTAGCAATGTACAACATACCATACCAAAGACGACTAAAGCAAGGGTTTGAACACTGACATCATTTTATACCTTTAAACCATACCTATACGTTCTTATATCAATCCGTGCACACTTCTTTCTGTCTCATTTAGGGCTGTTGAAAATATTTCTAGGTCTTGCATCAAAACTTGAAATGGAACACAATCACCAACAACATTACATGAATATTTAATCATTCTGCACACCCTTTAGGGCACCCTTATGTGGGGACAGATGTGCCAGTTGCCCCCACCTGACAGTGGCCCAGGTTTTATGTAGCAGAAATGTTGATTTAGAATATTTGTCACTATTTACTAATGTGTACTACTCTGAGATGCTTGATCAAATCCAATTTGTCCACATGATGGTAGACAAAAGAACAATGCTCCCTGCTTTAAATATATAATACATTATATACATGAAACACATTTAGGCAGAGCTGCTCAGTAGTCCACCAGAGACTATTATGATGGAACACAAACTGTCTACATAGTTTTTGCTTGTTGTTTTTTTTAACAAATATAAATAAATAAGTGATTATAAAGATGATGAATATTGCCTCCTTATTTTCAGCTGTCCTGTAAGAGTGAGGTTTATTGTGGTGTGGCATACATGTGGTGGAGAGACTGGTGAACTGAATAGATTGCTGAGGGTTTTTCGTTTGGTACCTGAAGGTTGTTGGTTGTAAGTAAAGGCTCCATGAAAATCTGAGTGCACTCTTGAGTGAAGGCTGCATTGGGATCCGACTGAAGATTCCAGCAGAATCTGAGCAAAGGTTCCATGTAAATGACAGTAAACAGTCCCACTAGGATCTGGTTGATCCTTTCCATGAGAATCTGAGTGTCCAGTTCCATGATTGTTCGATTAAGATCAGCTGAACTTTGCAATAAGTTCCTTAGATGAAATGTTCGTTGGACTGAATGTTCCATCTCAATCCTACTGGAGGTGCCTCTGAAGAAGATGAGACATTTCCATCAGAATCCATAAAAAACTGTAAAACCCACATGAGGGCTCATCAGAATCGGAGTAAAAGATACAATAATATCCCCGCAAAGGTTCCAGGAATATCTCAGTGGACAGTTCTGTGATTTGAATGTGTAACGTTGATGCTAGAACCCACACAAAGGCTGCCAGGAACCTGAGTGAAAGTTCCACTGAGACATGCATTTATCCAGTATTTTAAGCAACTTTCAATTAGAATCTAGATCATTTAGGAGTTGATCGCTGAAGATGCTCTGAAGGAACCCATCATGATCTCAAAGGAGATTGCTACAGACTTTCTGAGCAAAGATGACAGGAAGTTGAATCTCTTACATAATCTGGAGCTTCATTCAGAAGCTGGTTTTAAAGACCAGACTCTTTCTATTGCCATATTCAATCCCTATTTGACGCATTTACATATCAAACACAACAAGCTGATGTGGCATTGAAGCACATTTTGTGCAGTTTGTATCTTTTTACACTTTTGTAGGTTCAGTAAGACCCAAATAATTAGCCATTTCCTTGTTACTCATTTTGGACTATTTTAAATTTAATCCTCTTTAAAAAATGAAAATTGGAATATGTACTCTTGTCTTGCAGTGCCTTGGAAGCTCATGAAGTATATGAGTCCAGACTTTCTGTGAGCTGTGCAGCTGGATTACAACTGTTTCTATATGCTTTGGATTTAGTAGTTCGATTTCATTGCTGTCCTTTTGGCAGGTTTTCATGCAACATCAACACAGCAAAGCAACGACTAAAATTAGCCTGATTAATATGCTCATGATCCATTATTAAATGTTTATCCTGCATGAGAATGGTGTTCGATTCAATTACTCGTGATTGAAATGTAATTCCAGAGAAAATTGCCAGAGAGAGCATGTACTGTTCAGAGCCACTGGGTTCATATCACCTGAGACAGGCTGTAGAAGTTCAGTTACTGTAATATTCGCGATACAGCAAAAGTGCTGGTTTCTCTCGGAGCCAGATCTGCGGTTTCATTTTTGATCTGAGAAAGTCCAAACAGTGCACAAAGAGATCAGAATCCCCAAGATTCAAACAAATGGAATAATTAGAGTGAAAAGTTTTCATTTGAGTTGAGTTTAGCTCACCATCATCTTCCCTTCATGTAGCATCTCTCAATTCAGTTCAGTCTGGATCCAGTGTTGCAATGTCAAATCTCCCCAATGACACCACAAGCAAACTCTACACACAAGAACCACAAAAAAGTGGGCCTTCCAGTTTAGCTCCATAGACACCGAGTTTCCTTGTCCTTAGAAAGTGCTAAGCCGCTCTAGGTCCAACAGCAAATCTGAGTCTTTTTGTTAAAACTAGGTCCATACATGTGTTAATGTGTGTATGTGAATGTGAGTGTGTGCCTGTACATAAGCATCAGATGTTTATGGTAGAGTTGGAGTTGTTCATATGGACTCTCATCTCTTGAATACTTGTGATGATCTTTTTCTGATGTCCGGCCAGGTTCACTCCTACTCTTCGCAAATCCCTGAAAAAAAACAGGACACAAACAGGCCCTTATTTATCTAGTAAAAAGAAAGATATGATGCATGGGATAAAAAAAAAGTCTGTACATTTAAACTTAAAAAAATGCCATTCTTATCGTTCTAAACTGATATGTTAGTTTCTGGATGGTCTGCTTTCCTGTAGTCTGTGGTCATTGCGATATCGTTAGTTCTATAAAGTGTGTTGGCTTTTTATATCTTTCGCACAGGCTTGCATTTTTTTTGTTAACAGACCCTGCATTCGCTTTTTGATTCAAACTTCACATTGTTTTTACTACATTTTTAACTTAACAGAATCTGTCCACCCAAAGCTTTGCCGAAGTCCTTATAAAAATGAATGACAGTGGTGTTTGCCGATTGTCCAGAGCTACAGGGAGATTTTGATGTTGATAAAAAAAAACCTAAAAAAAACCCACATTTGAGTAGCAGCAGACATTTTAAAACCTGAACAAATGAAATCAAAACTGCATGCCTCAATGTCGTTGTACTTGTTATTGTTTGTATTTGCATTTGTGCGCTTACTCTGAGGTCATCTGGGCCACTGTCTCCAGTGAAGAGTAACCTCCTTCCACAAAGAGCTCAGCGTAACGACCCATCTTGATGGAGTCGAGCCACTCCCCTATGGTCTGACTTCGAGAGCTGCAGTCCCCTTCTTCACTGGCATGTTCCACGAGCAGGTTGGAAACCCTGGTACAAAAAGAGGAAGATACAGCAAAGAAGGAAAGACAATGAGACAATATCGATAGTCAGGATGTAGTAAAGGTAAATTAAAAGACTTCATCGGCATCAACATTGTTTCACATCATTATAACTAATATTAAGAGTGAGGCTGTGTAAAGCTGGTTAGGCGCCATCAAGTTGAAAAGAGAAAGGAGTTAAGAGCCCTGACATTATTTCATTATCTCTGAGAAGAAAATAAGGCAATGGGATGCCATTATACACTAATGCAATGCATAGTGAGGAAATACTAATTGAATGTTGAAATGTTTCGATAATCAAAAGATACCCCACTGAATACACTTCACAGTAATGTGTACTTTTAAGAAAATGAAGCTACTTTCATTTATTTCTCTCCTCTTCTCTGCCAGCATGAAGCAGTTAGTGACTTTGTCCATCCTGATTTAATTATGCATCTACACAAGACTTCACTGGAGACTCTCATTTCATCTGAACGATGATGAGTATATTAGCTTGCGATGCTGGGTTTAATTCACTAACAAATGAATAGCTCAATTAAAACACAAAGCATTTTCAAACACACAAAAAAAAAGTCAATAAAAGCCAACTTGAAATTCTTCTTGAAAAAATAAACACAAAATTACATTTAGTAGAAGCAGGTGTAAGAATTGATTCATTCAGATCTTATGAGTCTAAAAACAATTCTTTGGGCATCAAAAATCATAGATTTTATTTCAAATAAAACAACATACATTTGTGTTGACATGTTAAGATAGCCATGTGTATTTGGGGAATTGACATCATTTCTAAGATCTATGAAATTCCGGCGTGAATTCATACCTGTGTGACGAGTTGACCAGTTTCTTTAATGAGCTGGGGTTGCGAATGAGCTTGTCTAGTAGACAGACAATCTCATCAAACTTGGGTCGACTGCTGCGTTCTCGCTGCCAACAGTCCATCATTAGGTGGTATAGAGCCTCAGGGCAGTCCATAGGACCCGGCAACCTATAGCTCTCCTCTACTGCCTTTATTACCTGCAGACAGAGTGGGGGATGGAGAGAAACAGATAGAGGCCAGTTTTTAAAAAAAGGACGGTGCAGATCTGCTAAATGACTTTCCTTCATTTGGAATTCAAGAAAAGGAGAGGAAGACTTGAAGAGTAATACCCACACTGGCAGTACAAAAGGTTTAAAGGTAAACTCCCACTCAGTATTTTCCTTCTCAAGGCGTGTGAAGAATTTTGAAAGTAACCACGATATTTTTATTCAGTAGGACGAATGTTATTTTACAGCCTGAAATAACAGTCATATTTTTAGCACAGCGGAATACAGAGAACAATTCTGATTCTCATCCCCTGAGGGGAGAATATTCAAGTGTAAACAAAGTGCCATTTTCAAATTCGGTGTCTTCCCCAAGGGGCTTTCCCAGATTTCTAGGTCATGCGCCGAAACTTCAAATCTGTGATCAAATGGAGAACATGGAGAAGAGGAAGTGGGGACGACATAAAATAATACGAGGAAAAGGTGTCGAGTAGGATCAATCGGATCAATGGGAGCTACTGAAATCAAAATCTGGACGCGCACGGCTGGCTTGCACATAAGTGATGGGAAGCTGCAGGGAAATGACGGCCAGGCTTGGGAAATCCAAAACAAATCTACCCACGGAATTCCCTTTCGTTTGGCATGTTTTTGTTTGAATTATGCATTGAAACTTGACCAAATAATAAAATGATATTTATTAATTGATATGCTGCATTTTGGACGGAATGCATTTTGTACGCCTAGGCTGTTAGTAGAGTGGGAGTTTACCTTTAAGGTTGTCAGAGGGACAGATTTGCAAAACAGTGATGCACACCCTCCCAGACTTAAGCATAAAACATTAGAAAAATTACACAATACAAATCCTCACAAAACATATGCTTAATCCTACTGCTTGCTTCAAAAGCTCACATTTAAAAATGTGAGCAACAAAATACTAACAATCCAGGCATCATCTCTTCATCCAGTTGCCAGCTATTAAAAACAAGATCATCATCATCACTTAAATAATCTATGAAGGAGTGATCATCAGCTGACTTATCCTGAGCATTTAACAGTCTGATGGATTGTGGGAAAAATATTATACCGTGGCCTTTGTAATCTTAATCTAAGATGTATAGTCCCTGAATCTTGGTTAAATGTTTCAACAATCTGTTTTCAATTTTGTTCAAGAAATTCTGTGTCACAATTTTTCTCTACATGGTAAACAACTCTGACCAATCTGATAACTGTGTGTTTCTAGACTGAGTGTTGAGGTAAAATGATAATACAACATAAACTACAGGGTTGGGAATCACTTCTATCACCATAATAATCTTCAGAGATAGACGACAACAGTAAGAAAATCTAGAAAAAGAGAGAGAAACTAAAAGAAAATCTACTGCGTGGACTAAGAGGACAATGAATCATTTCTCGGCTACAAAAAGGACACAACTTCTTAGACATCGGATATCTTTATTTCAGAGCAGGACCACAACATTAAGAAAAAGAAAAAGTAAATGTTATTTCCAATCTGAGTTCCCCCAAGGAAGATACTTTGCTCCGGGGATGCTCCTGCTCTCTATCTGACCCGAAACTCAAACCACCATGACGTTAGCAAGCAAAAGTTAACCCCCTTGGAGAAATTAACATTGTTTATTCGATTCGCTGCAGAGCCCACTTAATCAGTTCCCTAAGTAAGAAGACAAAGCACAGAATAACAGGAATGTTTTTGGGTGGATGAATAATTAATAAACCTCTCTTCGTTAGACCCTGCAGTGGAAAGCAGGCTGTTCTCAGGCTGGTTCTGGGGGGGGGGGGGTTTGTTGAGTTCATGACAGCCTTTACTTGTGTCAAATTCACATGAAAGACAGACATGATAGCACTCCAATACACATGCATGCATGAAAGCGCATGAATGCAAGCCGTAAAGCTCAGGAGAGAAGCGCAGCATCAAATCATTACTGTGTGCTGGAAGGGAGAAGAACTACACATAGCTGACTGGCAGGGAGGAAAGATCAGAGGAAGAAAATGAGACACTGAGGCGGGAGAAAGACAGAAGGTAGACGAGAGGCAAGGAGGAATATAGACAGATTATATTTTTGAGAGACGAAGGAGCAGACGAGAGAAAGGGGTGAGGAGGAGAGGGGTAGAAATGGGAAACAGAAGGAGAGAAGCTTAGAGAAAGAGAGTGTGAGAGCCTGCACTTCCTCACACAGATCAGAGAAAATCCAGCATAACGCTTTCAATTAAACATCAAACGTCTTCTCCTCTCCTCTCCTCTCCTCTCCTCTCCTCTCCTCTCCTCTCCTCTCCTCACTCCAGACTTCTGTGAGACTGAGACAGACAGCCTAATAACCTAGAGGAAGAGGGAGGGGTCTGAAGTAGGGGATGAAGAGGTCATTGGAGTACTGTATGTGCACATGTTGCCTCTCTGTGTGTGTGTGTGTGTGTGTGTGTGTGTGTGTGTGTGTGTGTGTGTGTGTGTGTGTGTGTGGGTCTATGGGTGGGAAAATAGTGCATGTGTGTGGTGTCAGAATTAAATGCTACATTCTCGCTCATCGCCATGCGACAGAATTGGACTCCTCCTTCATTAAAATGAATTCTGAGCAGCCCTTAAATGCAGATTCTACCCTCTCCCCGCCTTTTCATCAGCCTCTTCTTCTCTGACTCACTTTTCTTCACCTCCCCTCGGATGAACAGACACATGCAGATCATCTGGGTATTTGTTGAGTAGAGCTAACCACTAGCAGTCACAAATTTTAGAATTTTATATTTGGCCAAATATTTCAAAAATATATGAATAATACTGAAATTTGAAAGTAAAATGATCTAAAAACGTAAGCACTAGTGGGTGGCATATAGAAAGGCTAAGTGAGTGTGCACCCTGCAATTTTCCCTGCCGCATTCTTCTGCTTAGCTCAGCATCTCTGTGAGTATTCACCTGTTTCACTCTTTTGCTTACGCACACCTTTCTGTCACCAAACAATGTCTCTCTCTGTGTTTCCTTTAAAGCTATCCATTCTCATTGTCCACACTCTGCATTAAAAGCCCTCTGTATCTCAACCAACAGTCAGCCTCCTGATGTCTCACCTACACCTCTTTCCTGGATGTCTCCATTGCCGATGAACACAAACAACAATTTCCCAAGAGCAATGCAGTCAGCCTTGTGCTAACATTTTCTCACAGAAAAAAAATTTGATTTGATGCTGCTATCATGCATGTTTATGAAGCAAATATGAATATTCCTGTAATCAGAAATCCATTATTACCTATGAAGCAACCTGAGTGCACCTCTCTGATATCTGTTAGTTAAATATAAAGCCACATCCAGGAGCTGCTTATCGCACAAACATCAGAGACAGAGGGGAAACTGCTAACTTCGCTCTGTGAAATGGTAGCAAGTCTGCCTACCACCCAGTGGAGGATCTATAATTTTTCTAAATCAGGGACCATAGAGGGGCCACATATTTTACAGAGGGGCCAACTATATGTCCAACATTCATGCACATTTCCTTCTTCAGTAAGATGTATACACAGATTATTTCACCAGTCATTCATTGTTTGCTGTTGGCTCCATAGCTTTTAGTAAAGACACACATAATTGAATATATTATGCAAATTGTGCCTTTTTCAAGCACATTGTGTTCATCAAAAAAGTTTAGGAATTATTGAATTTTAAACTAGGATGCATAGATGAATATAAAACATAAGACACTTTTTTTCCAATTATGTAATACATAAAATAATTTAAAAAATGTTTTACATTATAGAAAATATTAATATACTATATTACAGCATACACAACAGTTTAGAGGAGAAAAACCTGACACAGTCAAGTATTCAAGTTGTAAACAAACAGAAAAAAAAGACAGACAAGTGACAGGACAGGGGCAGGGGCATTTCAGCTGGGGCCAGTGCCCCCCTGGCCCCGCCCCTGGATCCGCCCCTGCTACCAGCACCTTTACAAGTCACTTATTACGTCACATATTTAATTTAAATGTGTTAAAGTGTTAAAAATATTCTCCAGACTCCAGGAATGGGATGCTGCCAAGAAATGGAACCAATCACAAGCTTGAGTTGACCAAAAACTAGCCTTTGGAGTTAGTCCAACTGGCTAATGTCACTGTTTGTATATTTGGTTTAGTAATACTGCTACCAAAGCAACACAGCAACTAGAATAAGCACAAAAGAAATGTCAGATAGTTAGAAGATTGTTGATTTCACATATCTTTGTTCTGCAAATTAATTGCCAGCTGTCAACTCAGAAGTGAGGTGGTTGTTAGTTTATGGAAAAATAGTGTTTCCATTGTTTTCATGTTTTCACTATTTCATGGCTATTGGATATTCCTCCTGTCCTTTAATGCACCACCTTAAGGGTTAAATAATGAATCCACATGCTGGTTAAATTGTACGGTAAATAATTCAAATTGAGAAGAAATCAGTTGGGCAAAATACAAATACAATGCACATGAACAAACTCACGTCTTGATTGGACATCTCCCAGTATGGCCTCTCTCCATATGACATCACTTCCCACATGACAATCCCGTAACTCCACACATCGCTGGCTGAGGTGAACTTCCTGTATGCGATTGCCTCTGGAGCCGTCCAGCGAATAGGAATCTTCCCGCCCTGTGACGACATGGAACATCATTTAGAAGATAAAGCAAACACCTTATGGTGAGAAAGTGTTACCTAAACTTTCCATCTGTTTCAGTGCTGTGATTTCATTTACATCATCAACAGCTCAGTGCCACACTTGCACAAATGACCTTCTTATGTATAAATACAGCTGCAGTCATTAAAAGGTTTTCTGTTTTCGTTACACAAAGATGGAAATCAGGAACAGGCCTTAATTGACACCCTTGTGCCGCATGTGGTCCAACCCACAATCTCACTAATGAAAACCAATTTAGGAACACATTCATGGCATCATGTTACACTTTCTTTTACAAATTCCCTGTCCTAACTGTCGGGGGGCCTGAGATTCTTCTACTTGTTTTCCTCGTCTTCATTATTGCACTTTCATTGCAAATATAGAAAAGTTCACAGGACGACTGCTGAGTTCCAGGGGAAAACGTGTTTTCAAGCTGATGAGTGGTGAAATTAGCTTGATGCAGTATTGATGAACACAGCAGCGGGATATCTCAGGGTCAGATTATTTGAAGGGTGTGAATTATGTTATTCTCACTGCTCTGTCAGGGAAAGAGAGCCGGGTGAACCAGAATGAGAGAGAGAGAGAGAGAGAAAGAGCAAGAAGACATGTAGCCTGGCAGTGAGAGGTGAGTGACAGGATATTTGGTGCTATGGCAGCAAGACTCAGTGCTAATTGAGTGTTGCAGAGTCTGAGCTGAGTACTAATTGGCCCTCCTCCTGCAGGAAGCAGCCGATCTCTGACTGACAGAACGCAACCCAACCTGGGACACACAGCTCAATTTAAAATCCACTGCTGCCATCTCTCTCTCTCTCTGTGTGTGTGTGTGTGTGTGTGTGTGTGTGTGTGAATGCATGTTTAATTCAGCTTGAGCAAGACTCTTGTGAGTTTTCCACTTAATCCAAAGTTTGATATGCCACAACTGCTGCTCACACACAGACATGCACAGTGGGATAAACATAGACCCCCTTAAAGACACAGCGTGCCCTTCAGCTTATCCTTCTTGAAGCAATTTGTTGATTCAACGATTCATCGATCAGTAGAATTTTGAATGTTTGAGATGTTTATTGGGCAAATCAAACACAAATATATATGTGGGGATGATTTCCTGTTTTATATCATTTTCAATTATCACAAATATCTTTAGTAAATGGAGTGTTATTAGAAAAAATGAAGACTCCGGGAAATTGTGACCCACCTTTTACACTTAATTAAATAAAGAATGAGAAAATTTGTGTCCAAGGACACAAATGGCCCCACTATGGGAAAAACTCCATTTGTGCTGATGTGAACAAACAACGTTCAAATGTGGCTATAAATGTAAAACTACGCACCTTTAGAGTCCCTTCAAATCAGGTGTGAAATTTCATTGAGTTTTGTGTGGATGTGGATAGACTCATTATGTGCGGCCGGACGCATGAATGGATGTACGGACAAGGGTAACCCTATATACCCCCTTTGGTGGAGGCATAGTTAGTTATTATAATTAGTTGAAACCCTTTCCACACCCCTCACACACACAACCATGCACCTCTTACCCGCGTGGTGTACGCAGCCTCTGCGTCGTCTTCCAGAACTCGAGACAGGCCAAAATCAGAAACCTTACAAACGAGGTTACTGTTGACCAGGATGTTGCGAGCTGCAAGATCACGGTGGACATAGCCCATGTCAGACAGGTATCTGCATTTATAAAGACAAAGGAGAGGGTTTAACCTAAACACTGTGCCCAAATGATGCGGTCCGTAATGCACTGTGTGTTTGTGTGTACCTCATGCCAGATGCAATGCCTCGCAGCATACCAACCAGCTGGATTACAGTAAACTGACCATCATTTTTCTGGAGAAAAGAAGGGAAAATCATTCCTCTTGATATTCGGTTCTGGTATATCTAATGAAAACAGTGTATAGAGGATTCACAAAAAAGCAAGACACAATATCACATGACAGATGTTTAGAAGATATAAAATCTTCAATGTAGTAAATCCACTTAAAGAAAATCATGTATGTTTTAAATTAGTGTTTGCCAGTATGAATGCATATTCCTGTTGGCTCAGGATGGCCTATCTGCACTTTAAGTTATGTAGCATATAATCAATGCAGCGTTTCTCCATGGTGTCTACACCCAATTATAATTTTATATGATAAAAGTTCTTGTTCTGCAGTGATAATTTAGTCCTCACATTAAAGAAGAATCTTGAAAAAAGCAATGCAACAATGTGGTTGAATGCACATACTTTTTTCTGTAGTTTTTTTAGTGTGTGGCCTGCAAAATGGGGTCAATATAGAAACTCAAAAGAGAGAGGACAAGTATGACCTCTGCCTGATAAAATGATAGCAAAGCATTTTGTTAATAGCTCCTCAAAAAGGATGGATGGGAATCAAGAGCCTGCCCCACTTGAAAATTGGTTCCAAATGATCTGATCCATTGGATTCAGTATCAATGCCTGCACAATTTTCTGACAGCTGCACTTTGGCACAATGCACAATGACGTCAAACTCATGCATCTATGCTGCAGGAAACAACAAAATCATGTCAACTAAAGGGAATAATGGCATAGAAGAAGAATCGGTCCAAAGCATGTCTTCATTTCTCATAGAAAGATGACAGCAGTATAGTTGTAATGTCTGTTACTTTTGTTGTTACTGTTGCTGTTATGCAGCATCGGTTTGAAATCCATGTTTTTGACAATCTACACGAGAGCGGTCCTGATTCCCATGAGAGCAGCACGTCTGTTACAGAGTGCAATTACATTAAGAAACGCTGATAGACAGACACTCACTATACAGCTAGCAGCTGTTTAACAGGACCCTCTGAACACCACTTACACTCTTGCCTTTTTCTATTCTGTCTCTCCACTGTGTTCAGACTCATAAGATAAGATAACAAATAATTGATCCAGAATCAATAAGAGAATCGATGAAGCATTGGACCGAAAAGCAGAATTGATAATTGTATTAGTATCAATACAATCTTATCAATTCCAATCTTAATGGCTTTCATGTTAGAAGTCATTTAAACCACTGATAGTCACAAAGCCAATTACTGTTATCTACAGTAAGAGCACTGGCAAGCATTTAACCAAATTAGATGTATGTCAGTGGAGGATTTTGAGGGTCAGTACATTTTTGTCTGACATCATTCCTACAAATATAAATCTAAAACAATCTCAGACTAATGATTACAATTTCCTAAATCTCATGGCGATAATGACAGCCATCTGAACCCTGTTCTCCCTGCTTGGTGTCAGAGCTAACAGACTACAAAATGCACTGCACTTCTTGAGAACTGCACTACAATAACATCGTCAGTCTCATGATGGACCATTTGAAGTCTTTTTTATCCTTAAGGGTCTTCTTCCTTCCTAAAACCTAGCCTCCAACCGCAAGCAGAGATAAATTGGTTAGTACAGACGTTTGGTACGCTCACTTCTTTCTTACTCCATATTTACACCACTTGAGGCAATTTATCACACTTCCTATCGGGTCACAAAAACCATATCCGACCACTTTCTTTTGACCATATCCAGCAGTACTTTGCATGTAAAATCTGTGGAGTCCCCCTTTCCACCCAGGCACAGCACTGACCTACAGTAGAACCCCGTAGCTAGCAATTCATCCCATATTCAGACCATATATTTGAATTTGTTGCCAAAACATAACTTTTTTTTGCAATAACTATGGCCTTTCCCAAATGGTAAATTAGGTGTTGTTTTGATGCACAAATCTTGAAAACTGTAAGCATGTATTATTCAAAAACATCATGATTGAACACAATCCTGGTATTTGCAGAATTGTTTCATATTAATTCAATTTCAGTCTGGCGAAAGAGTTTGAGTCATTTGCTCTAGAACACTTCTCATTACAAAGGTTAATTTCCCACACGGGGACAATAAAGTATATAAAAAAAATAAAATAACATTTCTTTTGTCATATTTAGACATCAACCAAAGTAAAAGGAACATTTGGGGTAAATAATAGAAGGTGATGGCTTTCATACAATATCTATGAAAATAGTAAATAACAGTAATGTAAATGCTATTTCCCTCCTATGGAAAAAAAAGGTAAGCCCTAATCCTAATGGTGTTCCCTTTAGTTTGCTCCCAATGACAGCTCTCACTGTTCATTTAAGCCTCAGCTCCTACCGATCCAAACGTAAACTATCCATCTAAAGCAGAACATCATGCTTACAAGTGAAATGAGATGTTAAGCCTCAGATCCAAGTTATCATTCTAATAGCACATTGTCCATGGCTGTGACACTTGTGACGCTTCTCCCATGGCCGTGTCATTTATACTGGCCTCAGTACACCAGCCATCCATGTAATTACTTCACAGGGTTTTCTGTGCTGCTCCACTTGCTGGTTCCCCAGCTCCTCTTCCTCCCCTTTGTCATCCGGGATTACTCTCAAAGGCACACTGGACAGTCATGTCAGCAGTTTCGGGCAACCACAGCCCCGCAGCACCTCTCCTCCATCCTTCTCCTGACTTTTGTCTCACAGCATCCACCCACACAGTAAGGGCGAAGGAACATCTTGTTCATGTAAAGGCCTTTTCCAGTCTCCACCTTTAAGCACACCCTCCCCTCCAAACGCCACAGTGTCATTTTCACCTTCCCCGTCATTTTCATAACTGCTGTTCTGAATATTGCTTCTACCATCTTGCAGTTGTATGACCTCATTTCTCTCATGTCTCCATGAGCCATCTGCTGTAGGAGTTCAGCCACTTTTCATGTAGGATTCAGGCCTTGTCCGCCAACTGAGCATCGTGCCTCTGCTACCAACGAGTAGAATGAAGTGCTCTGGAGAGAGATCACTTAATTCAGACATTTGCCAGCCAGCCTCTTCATGATAGTTCACCTTCTCCACTCATTGAAATCCAAATTAGCCAGTGCAGACATGATTTCCAGCCCTGAGGGTATTCTCCACAGCACGGGACATAGTGACTGCAAAGAGTCACTATGTGACTCTTTCATTCACCGTTATTCAAAGAAAGAGGCATCATCGTGTCCCATATTGCACTTTAACATTTGAGTAATGAATCTTTTATTTAAAGATTGTATTTAAACATTAGGCATTTTAATGCTGTTTTCTTTGAGACCATGGGCGAAAGTACCTTGTTTTACGTGGTCTTTTATGCTGATCCGAAATTTGATCCAATCCCACATTACAAACTCTGTTTGCAGTTATCTATGTCTGAGAGTTCACTTTGAATATATTCCATATATTCTGTTCCTTTTGTTGTTTTTTTAGAATCAGAGGAGGTTTTACTTGCCCTTCTGTTCTTCTACTGTCCTAATTTAACTCCTCTTTATCTGCTGTTAATTTCTATAATAATCATCCGACTTTCTCCCACCCTTCCTCCCCATTACAATCATTTATTTCCTTCTCCCTGGATTCCAGACACACAATCCCACCTCTTAAGCATCCTGCCCCGGAATCCTACAGTACCTTGAGAAAAGTGTCCAGTGATCCGTTCTCCATGTACTCAGTGATGATCATTACTGGTTTGCCTGAAATGAAAAACATGAGAACTTACTTCACCACAAAAATACACTACAATAAAATCTTCATTTGTTAATGTCAAAATGTATGAAAATTAACAACTGAATTAAATGTAAGGCAGATAAAAAGTTTCAGTTTGGTTTATACGAGGCTCACAACTGAAAAGTTAAATCTGACAAGAGGCAGACATGCTGATGACTCACTCTTGGTAACCACTCCCTCCAGACGGATGATGTTCGGATGATTAAACTGGCCCATGATTGACGCCTCCCACAGGAAGTCACGTCTCTGCTGCTCTGTGTAGCCCGCTTTCAAGGTCTTAATGGCAACCTGGATCTCCCTCTTCCCCGGCAGCCTCAGCGGTCCGCTGCACACCTCGCCAAACTCCCCTGAGGCAGAGACAGAGCTTAACTGTGCCCTCAACATTTCAGCCCACCTTTACCTGCAAACGTCTAGTCAGATGGTGAAACAAACCTTTCATTGTTCACTTTATGCTGTTGTGATGCTCTGATGATAATTGCTTTACTTGATACTGGGTATCAGTGCAACTCACTCAAATCTATTACTGGATGTTAAAGTAAAGCTGAACTGAAAGATCAGCTATAAGAACACAGCAACACCAAAACACACACAAAAACAGATTTATTTTATTTTTATTTCTTTTAAATATTCATGCTAATTTTGCCTACAAGGGCATCCTCACATATTTCTAACTTTTTGTCTGTTCCTCTGCAGAGCACAAACACTATTTATGGCCGTCATTGTCTAGCACACCTTTTGGCTTAATTGACCGTGTCTAAATGTTTGTCTATACAATGATGCACCATTATCAATGTGACAGGTTTATGAGGGTTGAAGGAAATATGGTGCACTATTGTAGAGGTAAAGAGAAAACAGTGAAATTCTAAACAACATGACAAAATTGGTCAAGAACGTGCATTGAGTCTGTTTTCATACCGTATTGTGTGTTAAGCTATTTTACATGAGAAAGCTTGACTGAACAGGTTCAGAATGAACAATAATGATTTCTGTGATACATTATTCTGGTCTACAGACACACTAAGTATATTAAGTATGTACGTAAGTAAGTATTAATCAGTACTTTTGTAGGGTACACACACACACACACACATGCACACTGACTGCACTCACCAGCTCCAATGATCCTCTCTATGGAGATGAATGAGACGTCGATCTCCTGCGCAAATTCATGCACTGCCTGGTTGGGATCTTCATAGGTCAGGGGGTCAATGTAGGTACGCACTCCTGGGAACTTTACTGCAGACACAAATGCATGCCATCATTACCATTTAGATTAATATTATGATTATGCAGACTTGTAATCACAACACTGTGCATGCATACATTACAATGCAATAGCATTAGTGCTCCCACTCCTTCCACCTAAGGACGCTACCAACTCATCAATTTCAGTTATTTTTGTGAATTCACGCAAAATGTAATGTGTATTATGTTATAGATGTAGAATAATCTACACTGTGACAGAAAATGCTATTCATATTTTCTACTATGATCCCACACCATTATATCTGGCTTTTTTATATTGTTGTGTTGATGTGATTTAGTTCATGTTCTGAACTCCTGAAACCTTAATAACCTTTTAAAAACTATCACACCTACAGAAAGTATTTATACCAATGACCTAAAATACAGCGTCTAAAATGCCGTGATTCATATTCTTAGTTATCCCAAAACCCAGAGACTCCTCAATCACTTCTTGTGGGAATGCTCAGTAATTTACACAAATTTGAAAATATTTTCTTTCATGGTATGAATCAATTTATCACACATAGTGACGCTGTGGTATTTTTGCCTGGTTTCTCTGGAGCTGATGGACTCGTCACAGTTGGCCCTGGTGCCAACAGATGGACAGCTGGATACAATGCCAAAAATGTGGCCAAATAAATTAAGCTGTCACAGCCTATAAATCATCATAGCTTTGTGTGTGTCCTCTGCAAACATGGCTGCAAAGGGGCTGGTTTATAGCTGTGCCATTCAAAGAATAGGTCTGAGCACAAAAGCGCACACACACACACACACACACACACACACACACACACGGGGATGAGGAAACTCAGAGACATGACCGCTGACTCAACCCTACTATGCATGTGGTGGAAACTTTCTCTGACCTTGCGCACGCACGCACACACACACAGACACACAGACACACACACGCACGCAGACACGCACGCACGCACGCACACACACACACACACACACACACACACACACACACACACACACACACACACACACACACACACACACACACACACACACACACACACACACACACACACACACACACACACACACACACACACACACACACACACACACACACACACACACACACACGCGCTCTTAACTTACTGTGACCATTGTGGAAGTGCATCTTCTCCTCCTCTGGATCCTGTTTTGCTTTGCTGTAACCACACCGCCTGAGATAAAGGAAAACACACCAGAATCACTTTGATGCAACAGTATAGTTGTGTGCATCTGTAAAGGATGGTGGTGTTTTTTGTCATTGCAGAAAACCTTTTCATAAACATAAGCTTTTTATTTACCCATAGGATCTCCAAACTTACATTTCAAGGTCCACAAAAATAATGCTGAAAATGCTGAAAACACTACGAGCCATTTGGACATTAGCAAAGAACTGCAGGTTTAAAGTAATATACATTTCCAACAAAGCCCTTGTCAATATATCAACTCTATTAAAAGTCCATATAAAAACTAAAGATTTTTAATCAGGTCATCAAAGGAAAAAAAAAAAGACACCTAAGGGAAATTCTTGAAGTCATTGTTTTTGGCTGTATCCATCCATCCTTTAAAACCTAAGTGAGGAGGCTCATCTCCGGATGTATAGAACCAAACCTATGTTTGCCAGGTGGATCTGTGTCTGTATGCTCAAAGCTTCTGTATGACAATTTTCAACTGCATCATAGACAATCACAGATAACAAAGACCAAACAGGAAGACTATATTTAGACATGATCCTTTACACAAACACACATTTGTGATAACATATGATGCTGACAGAACGGACACACACACACACACACACACACACACACACACACAGAGACACACACACACACACACACACAGAGACACACACACACACACACACAGACACACGGACACACAGACACACACAGAGACACATACAGAGATACACACACACACACACACACACACACACACACACACACACACACACAGACACACACAGAGACACACACACACACACACACACAGACACACGGACACACAGACACACATACAGAGATACACACACACACACACACACATACACACACACACACACGGACACACAGACACACAGACGTATATTCATATAATGTTTTAGTTGAATGGATTCATTTACTTTACTGAATTTGGAAACAAAGAGTCCAGACAAAAACCAAAGTTCATGGACACATCAACAACACACAAACACCCAGATGGGGTCATGTGCAACCATTTCCAATCAAGTCTCTCTGTTGGACAGCCAGGCTTGGCTGGAGGGGTTTGGCATGGGCAGCTGGATAGTCTAAGGGAGGGGAGTGAGTGTGTGTGTGTGTTCGTGTGTGTGTGTGTGTGTTCTTGTGTGTTTTGTACATGTGTGCCTGCCTGAGGGTGTTTAGTTTGCCGGATCTGTTGAGTCAAGGGGTTTGAGCACGCTCAATACACAGCCTGCCCTCCAAACTTCCTGCATGTGGGCGTGTATGTGTGTTTTAATCTACGCATACACGCATCAGTGCGTATGCGTGTCCACATGTGTGTGCTGCGTCTGGATGTCTATGCATCTGTGTGTGTAGTCACGAGGGTCAGGAGGGGAGCGGGAGGCTGTATGGAGTGGATGGAGGGGGTTGCAGTGCTTGTGTCCTAAATCCATCACTGGAAAATTTGGCATTCCTCCATCTCCCCTCCCCCACACAAAACCCGGGCGATCCTCGATCCACATCCGTGCGAGTCTAAACCAAAATCCCAGCAGTGTTGCTCTGATTTGCTTTTCCAATCCTTGAACATCACCACTGCTCTGATCATTATGTCAAATGATAAAATAATCATAATAAAATAATAATAAAAATAAAAAACACTATGATGACCCAGTAGTTATAGGCATGGATAGGTCAATAGATTAAATATTCATCCATACAAAATTAATAAAATAAACTAGAATTAATGGAAGGATTCAGGTTAATGATGCAGTGTTTTTAACAGATCATCAGAATATGGATGTGGATCTGAATTCACACTCTGAGCCTTGAAACCTTGGAAAACCTGCCCTCAGCTTTGTTAGCTATGGTTCAGTAAAAGGATTTGGACATTTATGGGCAGAGATGAACTTAATTAGGTTTATGTCACAGGGATATTATAATATATTAAAGAAGATGAAATTAGGTAAGAGTTCAAGGACATTTTTCAGACAAACTAATTTGAGGGACTTTTATGGATATAGAATCATATGAGGGCATGCAGGTACAGACGCAGTTCAGACACACTACCTGATGCCTAAACAAGGGCATAAGCCAATCTGCTATACAGTTCATACATGTACATGAGGAAACTGTCATTGGTTACTCAGAAGTATTTCAGAGCTCTGTGTAATAGACACACATTACTAGACACTGCACTAGCATTGCAGAATACACACTAAAACCAGTGTGGCCGTGGCTTGATGATTTGGAACCCCAAGAGACAAGTGATGGAGCTGTGCACCATACAAACCAGGTAGAAAACATCATTAATAGTTCAGAGCCCTTCAGATCCTTTGTTTCAGGAGGACGATGTAGGGAAGCCACAGCAAGGAGAAACATCTTTAAGAGATTTTTTTATTCCATCCTCTCTCATCTTACTAAGGAAGGCAAACAGAAGTGTCCGACATTCTTCAAACTCATCGTCCTTCAAACTGACAGTACAGGAGTGTTGATGCCGAAGGTGTGTCACCATGGGGGAATCCCATGGTATGAAAGCATCAATCCTAAAGCAACCCTTAATCCTGACCTATTATGAAACTCAACCCGTCAGCCATCTACACCACCTAATCCCATAATGCTGCTCAACAACACAGAAATATCTGGGTTAGAAATGAGATGTGATATATGTCAATTTTGTTGATCCGCAATAGGCTGGAGTAGGACAGGGGGATTTCCTCTGACTTACCTTTCTGGTGTGTTTATGAAATAATAATAACTGTTTAGAAATAAAAATAAAATCTCAAGTTTCACACTTTGATCAGCTTCTTCCTCCTGAGTTTCATGTCAAAATGTCCTGTGTTTGTAAAATGACTTTGTCATCGCTCCCTCAAAGTGTCAGTAAAGTTTAGGCTACTATCATTCATGTCTTAAATATTAGCTCTGTCAGTTCAGTGTTACTGAATATTCAATTCAATGATACTAATAACATAATTTAAGTCATTCGATATAATACAGAATGTCCCTGCATGTGCTTACATCTGCATACATACCAATATATACAGTACGTGTTTTCCTGGTTGTGTCCATGGCTAGGTTTTCATCCAAATGTAGCCCAAATTTTTTAACAAGGATAATGCTAATTAATTCGTGGACAACTGAGATCTGATAATGAGGAGTTATTTAGTTGAAATAAACAGCTGCTGGTGCCAGTTCTTCAGTCGGGCACCATGGTGGCAGAAGAAGAGCAGCGACAAGATGATGTCATTAAATGAGCATCAGTCAAATCTCAAAAACAAGATGGAAAACATGGAGAAATGATGGCGTTCATGCTTTATTTCATGTATTCATTTCAAGAGCACGACAGTTTCTTCATTGCTCTACACATTCAGATGTTTTTGTCACTTTTGTCACAATTTGTCTTTATTCGTCCACCAACTCATTTTTTCTGGTATTTAAATTACAATTTTTTTTAAATTTTCAACATTCCCACTCAGGTTTTTTTTTTAATGTGCAAACTGAATATGTGCTTTAAAACAGGTGGATGGAAACACACTTAATATGTCTGTGTATGTATGTCTGTCTTACCGTCCACTGAGCAGGAATCCAGCAACTACTGCCAGTAGGACCAGAGCCAAAGTGATGGCCACTGCAACAATCGATGCTTGAGCGCGCTCACTGGTAGCTGTTACTGTCGAACAAACGAGGAGGGATCACTCACTCATGGTAAACACACACACACACACAAAAAACAAACAAAACACGCAACATCTGACGCAGAATCCAAAAGCAGGTGGAAGTCAAGTTTATTGTGACATCATGCTCTTTCTCACTAACACATGTACTCACAGTAAGGGCTGGTCTGGAATTCAAAACGTCGACTGAATGCACCATAACCTGCTGAGGTCCTGGCTCGCACCTGTAAGGCATCATATCCACATATGTCACATCTGTATTACATATTTTAAACAGTTAAACAGTTTAATTCAACACATCTTTGTAATCGCTCCTTCACCTCTTCTCATCTCAGATTACACTAAAGTATTTACGTTTTCCATTTATAAATATTCATATCATTTATATTTTTTTGTTCAAACATTTTTTATCAGTTTTTTCTTTCTTTTTAAAAAAAATGAATGCCTGACCTGAAAGATATAGACTGAAGAGGGCTTCAGGCCTTCCACCACCATCTCAGTTTCCTTGGATTTTATAATAGTGTAACTGGAGTCCTGCTCCTGTAGTAGAAGAAAGGCAGATGTAATTATTCTAATTCAGTCCATGACTTACATACAGTACATACTGTACGTCTTTGCAGCCTCGATAATTATTTGCTTTGCAGTAATTATTCTGCAAGATTTTACGCAGGTGCATCATCTGGCCTGTATCCCATTTCTAAGCTCATTTTTATGGCGAAGCCACCTGTGGTATGACTGTGAGTGTGTGTGTGTGTGTGTGTGTGTGTGTGTGTGTGTAGTGCATGTGCAGAGGGATCAGTTTACCAACTGTAACCACATGAGGTTTAAACAAGGCTAAATGCCCCCTCCATTAGCCAGAAGCCATTAGCTAACCACTGACCACAAACCCTGCTCTGCTCCGTGTACCTTTATCCTGACCTTCCCAGAAAAGAAGACATTAAATGACGAAAGAGAGTAAAGAAGAAGGGCACAGGAACAATGATCTGAGTACAAGCATCAAATTGCTTTCGCTACCAGAGTCAAGATTAAATCAGCTATGGCGCTGTCACCCTAAAAATCATCTTTTTAAGGTTTTCCTCAGTAAAAAAAGAAAAGAAAAAGCAGATGTGACTGTTTATTCAGGTACATGTCTAAGGAATAAGTATCTGCAAATATAACATTAAATATGTGGAGAAAAGCAATTTTAGCATTAAAACCTCAAATGCATAAAATTTAGATTTTCAGCAGTTTAGTTTGAAAGTTTACTTTCAACCAGATAACTACATGTCCACCCTGGTATGAGATCAATGCAATGTTTGTATATGATTATATTGATTAGCATTCAGGTGAACATGGGATAGAGAAAAAAAAGAGATGTGTCATCTTTAAATAAAACAGACATTATAATAAAAACACTTACATGCAGCATTTTGTTAAACGTTCTGTGGTAATTAACGGTTTCCTAGCCAACTTATCTGCAGCTGCATGGAAAGCAGGATCCAGTATACAGTATGTGATATACTATGTATCATATACCCACAAGCATAAGAGTGCAAGTAAAATCAACAAGGATGTGACAGACTCAGCAACATCTGTATAACATGAGCGAAGAGGAAATAAAAGGGGGAGAGTTATTAATTATTTCCATATTAATTTACCTTTTCAAAATACTTGATCTCGTACTCCAGGATGATGCCGTTGGGGCGATCAGGCTCCGCCCAAGAAAGGGCGATGCTGCTCTTCCCTGTGTGACCTTTTCTCACCACACTCACTGGGGAGGGTGCTGCACACACACACACACACACACACACACACACACACACACACACACACACACACACACACACACACACACAGAGACACACACAGAGACACACACACACACACACACACACACACACACACACACACACACACACACACACACACACACACACACACAGAGACACACACACACAGAGACACACACACACAGACACACACACACAGAACAATTTCAAGCATCTTAATTTGCTTCAGTGGTAAAAATGCAAGCAGTTTATATGATTCAATCCACCGCATCTCTTTAGTTCCAGTATTTAATGCGACTGATGTAAAATTATAATAAACTGTGATTAAACACAAGAGTAGTTGCACTAGTTGTAAAATCTGTACCATCACCTCATCCTTTGTTGTTTACATGCACAGAGCTAATTGTAATGCTTGCTGCGACTGTTGTACGTCATGAAATATTTAACTGAGAACAAAACAGAGAAAAAAACTGCAAAACAATGAGAAAAAAATAGACCAAAAATGATTTGTCATAGCTGTTGTGTTATTTCTGTCACCCTGAGTGAACGAGGGGGGGAAAAACTTTTTTCATCTTTGGAAATCAACTTGTTAGTAACTAAACCTCCTCTGAGGTTATTAAGTCCACTGAGCTTTAATTAAACCACTGGGAATATTTGCGTTTCCAAAGGAGCTCTGTTTCCAAAAAAAATGTTTGCAATCTGGCACCGAAGTACAACTGAGCTGAATTAAACTATCCTAAATCTTGTCAGTAGATGCTGGCAAATTAGCAAGTGATATAAGAAGATATCACACACATTTTAAAATAGCTCTAATGTAGTGACAAAGTGAAGAGGCTAAAAGTGGCATATTAAATGTACTTATTTAAATTTAAATGAAATATAGGAGGAACTAGAATCCATTAACATTTCTCCTTCAAACTATAAAATTATCATGGCAATCCTTTGTATGAAAAACTACACTATTATCAGACCAGGAAACTTTCTCTCTTTGTACGATGCATTTCTTTCCGTTTGTTTTTGGCTTTGCAGAGTTTCCACCTCCATCATAGTTGCTTTGGTGATTTATTCTGTAAGTTCTAAAGTCAAGTGAGTGTGAGTTTGCATCAATCACCGAGCCATCCTGTTGTAACCTGAACTATTGGCCCATCTCTCAGAGGAACAGTTGGAGAGTCTCTGACACATAAAGAGCTTTTCAACAGGCAAAATGCTCCCTCAGGCAACATCCTGATAGTGTGTGTGTGTGTGTGTGTGTGTCTGTATGCCTCTACTGCAAATGCTTAACACTGTTTAGGTTTCAATAGCCTCAGCAGAACTCCACAGGGTATAAATCATCGTTACAAACACAGTAACTGTATCCTGAGTGGAGGGTCACACAGAAGTGTTATCTGCAACATCTTAAAAGCCTGAAACCAGAAACCGAATCACACACTCAATGCCTAAATGGTAAAAATGCTGGGATGTGATTCTGAGAGGGAGGGAGCTTCTCTTCCCAGCAGCATAATGGGTAACAATATACCAAAATCTAAGTATAAATCCTCCAGAAACGGGTGCAGTTTTCCATTGTGTATTTAATCAACAGCTGAATAGAGTCTGTCATGTGAGGGGCTGCAGAGTATAAAGCCCTTTGGTGTTCATACTTATGATGTTAGGTTATATAAATAAAGCAGATATGACAATTTAAACACAAAATATACATATAAATTTGAACTAGGGCTAAAACTTCTGTATTTTATAATTGTTTAAATGCTTTTCCAACACATAAAATGTCAGAAGAGACTGAAAGACCATCCATTACAATCTCCCAGACACTAAGCTGGTGTCTTTAGATTACTTGTTTCGCCCAAAACCTAAATGTATACAGTTCACACTGATAAAAAGAGTCACAATCAATTGATAGATTTGTGTTTACTAATAATTTCAACACCAACATGTAACTATACTGAAGTAATTCATGCCGATTGGTTCTTTATTTCTACTGTTAGTAAATTACAGGTTGGAATGTGAACGTTTGAAGCTTTCTGTACTGTGATTTACTGTTACTGCGGTGTTTCCTACTTGTATAGCACATATAGGTGACTCTACTTACATTTGAAGCACATTTCCAGCTCTTCCCTCTTACCCCTAACATTCCCATTTCACCAAACCCTAACAGCGCAGGTGGACGGCGTCCATTCAGTCAACAAAAGCACCTTTCAGCACAGCGTCATACATTTTAGTGCCACGATTCAGCGACTGTGACTAAACAAGTGACGTAAACGAGAAACACCGATGTACATGGAGAATGGGATGTGATGGAAGAGGGGGAAGGAGTGCTTCCCCCTAGTAACTAGTAACTAGTGCGGAAAAACCAACCACAAGTGAGCATGATCTGCTGGCATTTCCATCATAATCTACGTACATCTGCCATTTTCTGATTCTCCATTATAGTGAATCTGAAATCTTCTTCTCTCAAATCTCAAATCTTCCTCTTCTTCAAGGGTTAGAAAAGGGTTGAGAAAGTTATTCCGTGGACGAGTGCAGCCCTGCAGTGTAGCAACTCTGGCCTCAGATAAGAGCAATGTTATCAGCAGGCAGAACATAAGCCTCTCAGACCACTATCTGAAGCGTCACCAAAATCAATACAGACCTTCAACTATCTGTTTATTATCCTTTAACTATCCTCAGAGATTGATGGAAAGACAGATCCAGAGACAGAATGAAACAGAGATAAGAGACACAGACAGATTGCTTTGTTAAGGTTGTGAAGTGGCAAAGCTGCTCTCATCTTTATTTAAAACACAACCCCCTGCCTGACTGCTCTCATCTCACGCCACTCTTCATTTTGTCCACCTGCTGCAGCGAAATCATTTGGAAGCCAAAAAACAGATCATACAACATATTGGCAGCTGTACATGTCAGTCACCCAGGTATTCATAAAAGCCTGCAGAATAGTGAGAGCATAGTGCACCTTCATAGCCAAGTGTTTATGAACCGCAATGTCCAAAGTTTGTGTCTGGCCAGGGATCTTTGTTCTAAGACTTTCCCCACCTCTGTTATCTTATTTCCCGTCATCTCTTTACTGTCTTAAAAAAAATAAAAACTTTTAGGTACTGTATTAATCCCACAGGGGGAAATTCTTTCTCTACATTTGACCCATCCCTGAGGAGCAGTGGACTGCCTTTACGTTAGTCGCCCAGGGAGCAAATTGGGGTTCAGTATCTTTTGCTCAAGGATACTTCGACTTGTAGACTTGCAGGGGCTGGGGATCAAACCACCGACCTTTGGTTTCGTTCCATGAACAACCTCGCTACCTTCTGAGCCACAGCTGCCCGTCTTCTGTCTAATAAAGGCAAGCTATTCATAAAAATACTTTTAAAAGAACCCTAAATGTAAAAACTCAATAGGTGCAATCTTCTTATGAAGAGACGTATAAAGGAAAAGAAGTGTGTAATGTAACAAGCAACTTTATTTACTTCAGAGGTGGCATTTCCTAAAAATCAAAGGAATAGGAGAAATAAAAAAACAGAGAAATGGAATAGAAAATATACCAATAAAGCTTTGAGTGAAACATAAATGGTCAACCTGCAGGAATTAACTTGCTACGCAACTTTGATTGGCACCCAGGAGTTTGCTTGCTCCACAAAGACATTTTGAGAGGAGGTGCCTTAAGGAGGACTGGGCGAAATTGTTTCAACTCCATCCTCTGCTTTAACAATAGACAGGACAAGGATGTGAATGTGTGAATGTTGTTTTTTGGTAGACAGGTACAATGAAAATACGAGCCTGAAAATGAGCATAACGTCTCCACTATCAGTTAATCCTCTCTTATTCCAAATTCAGTTAATTTGATTTTCAATTCAAGCCCTCCAGTGACTCTACTACTTTTATATCTATGCTTAAAAAGAAAAAAAAAAGAAAAAAATAGAAAAACATGGGCAGCAGGCTGTGGACTTATTTTTACCACCCACAAGGTAATGTATCACGATTCATTTGATTAATAGTCTACAACAACAAAAACAGTGTAATGGAGCATTTAGTGTGCAGTTTCCACACGGCTACCAAACAGTGAACAACATGAAAAATAAATGGACAAAAATAAAGACAGAAAGCAGAAACTCTTCTGATGTATAAATAAAGCCTATTGGCTAACGCAAGACAGATTTTTTAAAAAGTTATTATTGATGATTAATGGCCAATTAGATTTCAGAGATTGTTTTTATGATTTGGATGCATGGATGACATTTTTCCTTTGTGTAGCACAAAGAATATGTTGATTATTGCCAGTAAAGCAAGTTAGAATTTTACACATAACGCATGACCACATTTTATGATAACAATTCTCTAGTCAGTTTGGTGGTTTATTTTTCTTCTTAAATTAATTTCTACACTTCAATAGTGGTTTCTAGCTACCCACCTTATCAACACTCCGTGGTGTGAAAGGCAACATCAAAGCAGTGCGAGTATATGACTTGAATTTTGAAACTGGTTACGCTGCACCTGACCTCTGAGTGTTTTTGAATGTGTACAAGCAGTTCTTCTTCACTCTTTGCCTTCCAATGTCACTTTACACTTCATGCAGTCCATACTTTTCTGACGTGTCCCCCCTGCTGTCCTGTTGTTCTGCCCTTCTCTGTCCACCTTCCCACCTGCCTTTCACCTCTCCTCCTCATGAGTAGTAACAGTTTATTATTCAGCAGGGCTTCACCAGGACACTGTGAAATCGCCTATTTCACAGATCCCTTATCGAGTGTGACACTTCCCGCACATCAAACGGCAGATCCTCGGACTGTTTCTTCTGTCTCTGTTAGCCCGAGTTACCCCTTCTCTCTGTACTTGGTAGTTTGTTTTCACCTTCACAGGCAGAGGCACAGTCAAAACGCAGAACGGATACGCACAGACAAATCAAGCACATCTTTACAACGCTGATTAAAGTCCTCTTATGGCAATTACATCTGTTATACAGAGGCAAAGCATTATCAGAGTATGTTAAACTGTGTATAGCAATTACTGAATTAGGGTAATTGTTATTATATTTTTTCTGATTACTTTGGGAAATCATCCGACACAGAGACTGGTCTGGTTGCAGTGTAGGATTTGACATCAGTGTTGGTTGTGGTTAAAGAGAGGAGCAGAACTTCTGGCAACATCCATCAGTGATGCAGGACATGGACAGAGTTGGAGTAAATGACAAACCTAGACAAACAAAAACAAGAGCGCTCAGAGAGCCCAAACCTCCGCCAAGGCCCAACAATCCTTGACATAATTGTTAAGGCCTGTTTCCACCAAAGCATGTTTAATTATTTGCAACGGGAGCGCCGTGTATTTACACTACGCTACAAACGTCAGGAGCATGAAGAGGCGCTGAGCGTCTTTTCTGCACTGAGCGCTGCACGTTTGGTGTTTTTTTGTGGTCGCGGAGAGTTGAAAAATGTTCAACTTGGGTGAAATGCGGTACACATCACATCACTTTTTACTCAGCCGTCCAATCACAGCAGAGGAGGGGCGGGACCCACATAGACCTGCGGGTCCATCGTCTCTCCCTACTCCCTCCCTTCATGCAGAGCCAGGACCAGAGCAAGTCCTCTATCTGCTGCTGCCATTTTTACACTCAGTATTTGTTGATGAAAAAAACTATCTGCAAAATTAGGTACTTGCAACACAAATGACTTCAGCATCTATTCCATATCATAGCAACTAAAGCGCCTCCACCGAAAAACACAGCGCCTCCAAAGCGCTCTCGAGTGCTCCCGGCTGGGCGGTCCCATCTCTCACCAGATTATCACCAAAATGTAATCAAGTCTAGGATATGCTAGGGTCCATCTTTGGTGAAAATGTCATGCAAATCCTTTCATTACTTTTTGTGTAATCCTGCTAACAAACAAACAAACAACCCGAAACAATCAACTCCTTGGCAGAGGTAATAAGCTTCTGGTTAAGGGACTAAGAATGCATTTAAGAATGCATCTAATTTAATTAACATTAATGGCTGTGGTTGGGCATGTCACAAGGAGGAGGAAAATAACATTAAGATGGGAGGAACAGTTCCCATGAACAGAAGTCAGATCAAGTAAATTCAGCAGACATTAAGCGTTTGCTACTTGTGACTCATAATCATCCTTCATGTCAGTGAGTGGTGAGCAGAGGGGATATCACACAGTTTCATATCCATATTTATGGAGAGGTCAAACCTGCTAGTACTGCAAAAGAAAAGAGCTAACTTTGAATATGATGTGTATTTTTTCATTTTTCTGATCACTGTCAATCATCACATTTATCTTGTGACCCATGAGAGAGGCCCTGACCCCCAGGGAGGAAACCACAGACTTCTATAAAAATAATTTGTTGCACTGATCAGACTGAGCTATTACTTGATATAAAATAGAAAGAACATGCATAAATTACTGAATCAATGAGTAATGCCAGAGATTTACAATCTTCTACCATTTGTACTGCACAAAATATCCTATTTACTGTCAAGAGTGAACTGTAAATGGTTCATATGAACACTATTAGCATTTGCATGGGAGCGCACATGTTTGCACATATGCTCTGCAATCTGTATTCCAGATATTTGGAACGGCCACGCAGCACTATTGGTACAGCTGTTTAAAATCCGTCAACCTTCCAATGCTTTCAGTGCATTATCCTGTAAATGTTTTTCTTGCTCATTGATGCATTTCATATATTTATATGTGCTGCAAACAGAAATGAAAACACTTCTCTGTCACAATGATGACAAAGAGCAGCATTATTTCATGTGTCTGCGACTCTGCCAGCCATGTATAATCTCAAGTAATCCCTAATCTCTCCATTTGGTCCGCTGACTGACTAGCTTTAATCCAGGAAGAACTCCAGTAAACTGAATGCGAGTCCTGCAGTGTGGTGTAATCCACTCAGACTGCTGACAGCCACAGTGACAACACAATTAGAGGGCCGTCAGTACCCTCCACTGTCAGGCAACAGACTGCCTCTGTGTCTGTCTGTCTGTCCTCCACACACATACAATGCCATCCTATTACTCGGTTACTACAACTACAACTACCACCTACTATTACCAGACTGCCAATGAACCATCTGTTCAACAAGCAGGAATACACACAATCCTTCAAAATATTGTTTGTTTTTTTCTCTAGACTTCCCTACAGATGGAAGCCTTGGGAAACAAAACATTAAGCTCATATTTTCCTCATTTCATTACACTGCACACTACCCATTTCATTACCAACAAATAAAATAAAGTACAAAAGTGCGTACCTCCCATAAACATTCAAATGGGCTCCCAAAGCACAATTTTAATCTCCATTTGAAAAGGAACCCAACAATGCTTCAATATTTACAACTATGGGGAATCGTTGGATGCTTTGATTGCCCAGTAATAAAGCAGTCTTTTACGTCTGCCCACTGTACTGCCCACTGTGTTGCTGGTTTAGAGCCCAGCATACTTCATAATTACACAGATTTTTTTTAAACTGATCTGGCATCACAGATAAAATGATCTACAGAGCCACAAGTGCAAAACATTACACCAGCTGAAAGTCATTTTTTGCTCAGACTTTATCAATATTGCACTTCCCATCTTAAATTTAACATATAAACAACCTGATTTGATAGGAATGCAGAACAACACCTGCTACCGCACGAGAAACCCTTAGCACAAAGAGCCTGCACATGAAGAGCTTTCAATATGCTACCGATTCCTGAAAATCTTGCTGATGAAATACGCTGCGTAATTGCGGGGACCAAGCTGCTTTTTCCAATGGAAAATCTGGATGCAAAAGCAAAACAGCAAGATTTCCACTGTGCAGCGTTCCCTCATTCACTGCAGGGATAGCGCACAAAGAAAATTAATACAGTGGCAGATTTGTGACAGATTTTGCTGGAAAAATACTGTGATAATTTGATCATCTGGTGTGTTTGTTATCACGCAAAGATATTCACACCAGAAATCCGACGCACAGGTTGGTCTGTGAAGGTGTCAAATTGGACGACAAAAAAAGACATGACAAAACGGTGATGATTCCTGTTAGGAAAGTCGAACTAAGCTTGAATGCTGGGGGAAGAATAATGATGAAACAGCGTTGGTGCTGATTGGAGAACTCATGGGGAGGCTGTGATGGGCAAAATAGCAAATATTGACAGCTGTGGCACAACATACCTGCCTGATTGGTTGTCACATTTAGTGACACGTACTGCTTTGCGTGGTCCTTGGCCAGCTCTGACACGCCGTTGACAGCCTCCAGCAGGAAGCTGTAGTTGGTGTGTGACTGCAGATCTGCCACCATCACGGAGGTGTTTGACAGGCCAACACGGCGAGGCAAAAAGCGTACACTGGGGCCACATTCTTCCAAGCCCCTCCCATCTGGTAAAACCCGTCGGCACAGGATGTTGTAGCGCACATCCTTCCTGCCACCGGTTTCCATGGGAATGGACCACTCCAGGAAGACGCTGGTCTCGTTGACATTAGAGATAGCGTTACGGGGAGCAGAGGGAGGGCCTGAGAGAGATGGAATGACATCATAAGTGCATCCAGTATGAAGATTCTACATCCTATTTACAGAACTGGCATACATTGGCAAAAATGAAACATGAGAAGTGAAATCAAAGTAAGCATGTGCAAATATAAAGGTGTTACATCCTCACGTGTGCAAGCCATATTTGGAGGGTCGGAGTCAATCTTGTAGTACCCTTCCTCACAACTGCAAGCAGTGGCTCCCGTCCGTCTGGCCACACTGTGAGGTGGACATTTACTGCAGGATAAAGACTCCAGCAGCGAGCGGTAAAACCCCACTCTGCAGACTGATGGGGATGAAGACGGAGGAGGAGGTGATTGTGAACAAATTAGGTGAGACATATATGTTGGAAAGGGAAGGGTGTCAGGGGGGGGAGAGAAAAAAGCAGGACAACATGGTTAGAACCTTTGGGGAAAAAAAGGGGGGTCAACATCAAAACCAAAAACTTCCCTGGGTGGTTATGGTTGATTTGAGGCTCCTCACAGCTGAAATTAAAGAAGCATTTGTCACATAGTTTTTTGTTTTGTGTTTTTTTTGTGTCAAATTTGTATTTGTTCTTTGCTCCCTTTTAAGTCTGACTTCTTATACGACTCAAGGGATTACTTCTTTTATCCAAACGGTGCTACCCTGCTCTCGTATTCAAATTTCATTATCTTAACCAGTTTTTTTTGTGGGGTTTCCTTTTTATTCATCTTATTCATTGGCTCTTGCATCAGCTGCATAACGTTAAACCCTCCCAGGCCCATATGTGAATATATATATACAAACAAATACAAAGACAGAAAAGGATATAATCACTCTTTCTCTGAGACAAACAAACAGTCAGATGGTTGATCTAAGCGGGGCAGGTAGACAGCAGGGTGACACATTCAGAATGTTAACATGGCAGAATACATCAACAACCTCTGTCGCTATGGCTGCGCCCCCAAGTCAACCAATCACAGACTTATCAGAGCATCATTTTCTTCCAGGTTTTGCTGTTGCACCCAGACACATACAAATAGGCACATGCAGTAGAGGATGAAATACTAATGCTGTATTGGAATTTTGATTTCCATAGATTACAGTCTTCATAAACACTCACAATATTCTGTTTCATGTATTGTTGAGGAAGGGAGAGCAGAGGTGAGGATGAGGTGTCCAGGACAAAAGAAAGATGTTTCATCTGTGGGCCTCCAAGGTTTGGGAGTATTGTTTTCACCCATTGTTTCTTAACGTGGCGGTTGGCCCATTCAGGCTGTAACTGTGATTAAGAACTACATAATTAAACCTCAGGTAGCTGGACAGGGCGATAAATAATAGGACAATAGGAAGTGACGGATGGTAAAAAGGAAATACGATGAGAAAAGAAAAGAAAAGAGAGGAGGAAGAAAGCCAAGTTTACGAGGGGAAATGGGGACAGAAAAGAGAAGACGGGTGAGAACGGATGATTGGAGGGGGGGAGATCTGTACATGTTTCTGTGCCTGTGTGTGAGTGTGAGTGTGTGTGTGTGTGTGTGTGTGTGTGTGAAGTTAGGCGGCAGTAGCTCTGATTCCCCTTGACGGAACCTTGGTCCATTGTCATGGAACATTAGGCCAGAAAAATTCTCCCTCTGCCCTGGATGGCCCTTATATCTCACCTCTACCACACACACACACACACATACACAGACAGACAAAAGACACACATTTGTCTTGTGGTACTGTAGGAACACCAGACCACCATACTGGGAAGCAATTTTGAGGGTTGTATAGCACTGGAAAAAAAAATCAGGCTTAATCCTATAGAGCACAGACCCACACACTTTGTTAAAATATGTTCGGGTGTGTGTGCATCTGGTTTTCAGGCATTGGGAGATGGGGGGCAGCAGCATTCAGGGCAGTAGGACACACCTGATCTTTTGTCTGCTTGAGCCCTCGACTACATACACATTTATGGTTGCATACAGATTTATTGCCCTAGTCTGGTGTTCAGTTCTCCTTGACTTCAACCTTCAAAGCCTCATGGCCAACTCAATAAAAATGGGGTGTCAGCTCATTTCACATATACAGACACACACATGCACAGAGTGCAGTAAAATAAAGACTTGCAGAGAATTTAAGTAGCAAGAAAAAGCATTTAAAAATGAAAAATGACAATATTTGGCAGGTCATTTAATTAAAAATAAAACTTTTACTAAAAAATACATACAAGGTTAGACAGTCAGATGTATGTACATTTGCATGTATTTCCCCTGGAAGCTGTGACTGATTATTAAAATGATATAAACATTTCCAATTTAAAATGTGCAAATTGGTGTGAATAAAAAAAAAAAAAAAATCCACTGCACTTCACCTAAATGAAAGTCAATTCCAGCTGACTAATTAGCACCATCAGTGTGGATGTTCGAGTATTTATCATCATTAATTCTGCCTCATTTATGTATAATGATAAATAGATTATCCATGCTCTACATGAAAAGTGAACACAGAATATGCATGGAAATGAACTCAAAGCATGTATTCATAGACATGTCACGAGTCAATGTCATGTCATGTCTATGTGCAAATGAATACATAGTTATATGATGCTCCATATTTGACTGTTTGTGATTAACTGTGATTGTGACAATTAGGCGTCTATGGATTTAATTCACAAATGCAAAAGTGGCTTACAAAGGTCAGGGCAGCCAGCTGACAGCTGAAACTGGGATAAAGTGACTAAAATGCCACAGAGAGTCCATAAAAACATGTATGTTCAATGCGTGAAGTGCAGCCTTAGAAAGTCCATAGTGAGGCTAAATGGGAACTGGATCAATGTATTTAGTTACTACTTTCATTTAAGCCGTTACTACTAATATCATGAAATAAAATGCATGTATTTAAATTATTTGCAATGTATACTGCAATGGATCAGGCATAACATTAATGCTGACTCTCCTAATATTGTGTGGGACCCCTCAAGCTATACCAAAACAGCTTTGACCCATGGACTCCACCAGAACTCTGAAGGTGTGCTGTGGTATCTGGCACCAAGACATTAGCAGCCGATCCATTAAGTCCTGTAAGTTCCTATAGCTGGGACCTCCAAGGATCACACCTGATGTCCCAGCACATCACACAGATGTGAGATCAGATAGAAATCTTGAAGTCACTGTTGTGATCCTCAAACCATTCTTGATCCCTTTCCCATGTGTGGCAGGGTGCATTATCCTGCTGAAAGAGGCCACTGCCATCTGGGAATACTGTTGTCATGAAGGGGGTGTAATTAGTCTGCAACACTGCTAAGGTAGGAGATAGGTGTTAACGAACAGCTGTACCATCTGCATGAACGCCAGGAATGCAGATTTCCCAGAATAACATTATACAGGCATCACTCTGCCTCTGATGGCTTGCCTTTTTTCACCATAGTGCATCCTGCTGCCATCTCTTCCCCTTTTAAAAAATGCATATGCATCCAGTCATCAACATGATGTAAAAAAAAAAAAAAACATGATTCATCAGACCAGACCTTCCTCCATTGCTCCGTGGTCCAGTTCTGATGCTCACATGCCCTTTGTGAGCGTTTTCTGCAGTGGACAGGGGTCAACATGGGCACTTTGACTGGGGTGCGGCTTTGCAGCCCCATACGAATTCAGCTGCAGTGCATTCTATATCCTAACAGCTGTCTATAATATCCAGTATTGACTTAATGATCCCAATGTGACCCACATAAAAGTCGCTGAGATTCTTACCATTTTTCCTACATCTAACACATCAACTTCAAGAAGTGATTGTTCACTATAGCCTGGTATATCACACCCTTTGACAGCTGACACTGTACATATCAATGTTAATGACTTCACTTATCAGTGATTTAATGTTGTGGCTGATTGATAATTATCAGGACCATACCTCAGCTTTGAAGGCCACACAGTTTTACTTTACTGCTTACTATGCAGAAACTTTAAATAATCAATTTTTCAGTGACTATATTGTTCCTCTAATTTAATCACCTCTTCATTATTTATCTTGTTAGATGTCCTACAATGAAGCGTCTCCACTTGCAAGGACAGGAAGGCTGTTAGATCCTAGGATCAGGTGCTTTATGCTGGTTTAATTGTCTTGAAGGGACACACCTACACACCACACACCTACATCTTTGCATTTAAACACACACGGACAGACTTACACTTCCTGTGCTGAGATTAGTTATGGTCATGGCTGGCTGGCTGTAATGGCTCATTCATCATTGTGAATGCACTCTGAATAGACAGGATTGGTGGTATTAGTGCGTGTCTGTGTGTGTGTCTGTGTGTGTGTCTGTGTCTGTGTGTGTGTGTGTGTGTGTGTGTTGCCCTTGGGCAAAGCTGTCTTTTTGATGCCACACAGTGCTTAATGCACAACACAAAGGGTAATAGCTAATTAATATGCAATACACACTAATGCATCTGCATGCATTTGTGTGTGTGTGTGTGAGGTTAATACGTAATTAATATGCATCATTCACTGGCTTCCCAGGCAATTACGGATCCAGCGGTGTCCGTTGACGCTTCTTAACGAGCGTCCTCTTTAATTGGAAACGTTTCATTGTAAACATGTTGATTTATAAGACTGGCTGTCATTTCGTGGGATTAGAGGCAGTAAACGATTAAGGCAGTGGGAGAGAGACATACTGGAAGGGGGAAGGGGGTATGAAACAGAAGTTAAAGTAAAGGGCCCCATGATGTGTATCGACGGAACATTTGATATAAATTCATTTATTAAGGGCACAGCAACAGCATGAAACCAAATACAAATTAATTAAAAGCAAGCATGAAATACACAGGATCCCTGCCACAGGTGCATTCCATTGAGGGAAGACAGAAGGTATTTAAATTGTCCCTGTTAATTGCAATTCTTGCTAACTGCATATCTGAAAGTTCTGTTTTTAAAGTTGGCACCTCTCCAGTACACGGGACGTGTGCATAAAGTTTTGTGAAAAAATATTGAACAGTTTTTGAGATGAGAAATCCTCATCTGAGACAAATTCCACTCACAGAATGAGACTAAATTCAATTTGTAACCATGGAGACAAAACTAATAGAAGTGATAAAAGTAATGGCAAAAATAATAGCAAAATTAATTGGTTGTTGTGTGTGTAGAAAGTTTTGTTGGAAAATATTAAACAGTATTTGAGATGTGCTCCAACTTTTAACCATGAAAACGGAAAAAATTTAAATTATAAAAATACCTAAAAAAGAAAAGGCACCACTTCAGTACTTTGTTAATTTTGGGGAATACCCCCCCAAAAAGGGTCAATAGTCACAAACATTCTCAGGACATTTACTGTCAATGCAAATTGGTTAGCTTACCAACTACTTACCAATGTATGAACTGTGCTTGAATTTAGAGAACTAGAAAATAGTCTGTGACTGTGTGCATAAACAAAAGTATCATTATAACAATGCTAAAATACTTCATATGATACTACACGTCAAATTCAGGCCTGTAAATTAAGTATTTTCATCAACATGTACTCAAAAGTCATTATGTTTGCATTGTTACATGATAATATAGTGAAAATTTAGTTTATTACTTATAACATGTAAGCAGCATTTCAATGTTAAAGCTGGTTAGAGTGCAGCAAACATGAATAATATTCATATACTGTTGAGAACTCTAATTGACAGGAATGCATCATGTTATAAACATGTCATAGGTTTTGTAAGGAAAATTAGCCTCTGCAGAGAAACTGGAACTATAGCCATCCAATAAATGTGGATTAAATAGTATAATTAAATGGTTGAATGTTTTCATCTGACTAGTAGATTTGAAGTATAAAGCAGTATAAAATGGACGTATCTAAGGAAAGTGCGGGTATCTCGAAACATTCAGTACTTGAATAATTGTAATATTATTACTGTATCAAACAGAACTTTGCAATCGGACAATATAAGAGGCGAATGGCCTCCAGTTTTTGCTCAATGTCACATCCAATTATGTTTCCATCTCCCCTGAAGGTCTTCCAGCTGTACACAGATTCAACAAGATCGACATGAAAGTGAACTTTTACAGAACAAACACAGAAATGGTGAACCTCAACTTCTATACAAGGCCTATGTTGTTAAGAGATTCTATTGTGAACTAATAAACCAGGCAAGGAAACAATGTAAATATCCTCTTCCTGTATTTGTCCCACAGTGAGCTACTGGCCTAAGAAACATAAACACAGCGTCTGTGTGTATTCATGAATGACGATGAACGATGCCATACCTTCACAAATGATTGTTGTATTACTGGGATTGTGTGCATGCCTCTGCATGTGTTCATGTGTATATGAGAAGCATGCTCATATTTGTGTATGCCTGTGTGAGAACACAAACAAAGGCAGATGATAATACCATAATAATATACAATCAAGTCAATGGGGTTTTCCTGTCTGCTGGATGGCAGAAAAGGTCATTGTTCAGCACCCATTTATTCTCACAATCAGGCCCACAAGCAGAAGCCAAGAGGTCAAGCTGGTCACCACAGCTTTCAAACATAAAGCAATTTATGGCCCTTGTCGACGTCTAGTCGGTGACATTAAAAAAAAGAAGCAATAAATCATAATGATAAATCAAGTGTCATGTTATGCTGACCAGATGTGTTGGAAAATAATTAAAACAACTGTATTACAATGACACCATGGACTACTTCTCACTCTTCAGCATTTATCTGACACTCATTAACTTAAAAAAAAAAAGACTTCCTACCAATGGACCAACAACTGTGAACACAAATTGCAACCACCTACAAATTAGGCGTTCAAAGGTCAGGATCTCCGTGCCATTACAGAACTCTGGAGACATAAGATCAGCAAAATATGGAGGGCTGTCAGATCAGACATGCAGGAGAAATGCATGTGCATGGATTTTATTTTGACACATTTAAATACGTATGTATGCAGGATTTTGTGTTTCTTTCATATATACTGTATATGTATATATATACATATACAGTATATATACAGTTTATATGCAAATATGCAGAATTAAAGACAACAAGATATGCCCATAACTACCAGTTTAACCAGTTCTACATCCATTGGTGACTGGGACTCTGGAGACGACCAGGCTTTCATGAAGAGAAGCTGGCTCTGCTGAAAGGAGCATTTGATTAATATTTCACTAACTGCCAGGATGTGTTATCTCTTGTACTTCTATCTTTGTGAGGACATTGATGCCGGCCAACATTTCTTCCAAGAGGTGTTGAAACGTGTCTACTTGATTTTAGCAGGAGGCTTAAAATTACACTTAGGTTACGGTTCTGACAAATGAGGTTAGGCACAGTTATGGCTGGTGTTAGGGGCTGGGCAATCTGCAGTGCCAGTGTAGAAGAGACATGTGAATGTGTGTGCATGTTAGCAGGGGGGAGGGCAAAAGGGAGGAAGCACTTCTGGGAAAGTCAGTTTACCCAACAAGCACTCAGGAAGCACTTTAGTTGTCATGACAGTGTCACCATGTTGAGATGATGGGGTGATGGAGAGGGGCTGGGCGTAAAGATGGAGGAGGGAGGGAGAGAGATGCAGGAGGAGAGAACGGAGTGAGAGGGTGTAGTGAAAGAAATTAGTGGAGGCTGCCAATTGAACATGACCTCAAAAGATGAATGGCGACACTTTCTGGGATAAATCCAGTCGAGTCACATTTCAGGAAACGATGGGATTAAAAAGGCCTCCTGCCACTTGCAGGTTTTTGCACCGATGTTGTTCTGTCTCTTCAACAAGCCTGGAATGGCAAGAAAAAGATACCCGATACCTCTTTCGATACTACGTCAAAAAGAAAAAAAATGACCAACCTGCGGCTGCAGAATCAGTCGCTGAACGCATATCAGCACATTTGTAATTCTGCTAATATCTGTGCAGCCTTGGGTGGAAAATATGAGTCTACATCTGAATTTTAAATAGCTGTTGTACTTCTGATGCTGCAGAATGTGAATATTGAATTGTATGGAGAAAAAAAAACATTGACGTTTTGCTACATTTAACAACCATAAAAGAAAAGAAATACTTTTTAATTATTAAAGATATTGATGTAACATATAAAATACTATAAGTAAAGAAGCCCAGAGCGAGGTGGTACGAGGAGTCAGATCCTTATCAGCACATATGGATAATCATATTGAAATGACAGATGCAGCTACGCTGTAATACCCTTGTCACCACACCATCAACCGCAAGCCCCACACTAGAAGTGTGAGCCGCTCTATCTCATTCCCTAGAGCTGGCAGGCAGAGAGCTTCCTCACATTACACCAGAGAGACAGTTTCTGATGGCAGCACCACGACCATGACCAGATCGAGTTTGACATATGCTGCAGTGACGTCTGACAGGCAGGCAAACATAGAGCAACATCAGGGGAGCTCTGGCTCCGAACAAAGTATTGTCAGGGGAAATCCAGCTTTGCCAATGACGTACTTAGGAGACACTTACTGAATAAAATGTTGTGCGGTTTTATTGCTGTACTTGTGAGTGGCACGTTATTTCCATGCAATTCTTTTGATAAGTCGTCCTCAGTTTCATTTGTTTTCCTCATCTGCTGTCGTCCTTTTACTCCTTTTCTCCACTTTCTTCCCATTTTTGCTGCCCCTCTCTTTCCCCTCCAAGTCTTTCTTCTTCTCTTATGTCAATCCAGTGCAACCCGAATCCAAACATCACAAAGCTGTCAATCCCAGCATCCATTCAGATCTTATGTCATCTTGCCAAAGTGGCATTCCAACAAATGAGTCCTTATTCCACCTTTCCAACATTCAATTTAGCCCATATCCATACCCCATCACTTAATCCTATCCATATTCAATCATTCGACTGAGTTCCTTGATTATCAGGACATATCACTTATCTTATTTAAGGAACCCTTACTCCAGCAAACATTCCAACCGGCCTTCAAAAATCATTTTAACTTTTTATTTAGCAATTATTCCACTGCAACAAGATCATTTCAACCCCACATTACATCAGATAAACAACACCTCCATTCTTCCATGTGCAGCTTGTATTTGTAGTACAACACATAATGTTGGCCATGTATTTTCTTTGAATATGGACTGCAGGAAGAATATTGCAGTCAATTGATGGGGTCCCAAGAGACATTAGATAAAATTCAACATTCTAGTTTCAGTGAGCTATTCTTTCATTGAATTTGTTTGAATGAAGAAGAATATTCTAGTTCTAGAGAAAAGGAATATGAAAATAGTCTGAATCTGAATTTGCAACTGCAACTGAATTCTTTTTTTTTAATATGCAAAAACATGATTATAAATGATTATAAATGATGTGAATGTGATGTGTTTGTTTAGTCATAGAGTTATTGTTCTTATATTCTACTCCTCTTATATTCTACTCCTCTACATCCAAAACCAAATCCTGCAGAGGGTTTAAAGCCGTCCTGGTAGCTGCCCTACAGATTTGGTTCTTCCTTAACTGCTTTCATGTATAAAAGAATATAAATAGCCAGGTCTCTCATGTAAATGTCATATCTGAATATGATCCCAACCATTCAGCGCTTATTCCGGTTATTCCAGGAACTCAACATTCAGTGCAAACGTTATTCTAATGTTCCATTCAGCCATTATTTCCACATTTCTTCAAGCCTTTATTCAGACTAAGTCACATCTGGGGGGCTGAGCTCAATCTACAACCCACCCCGCCTTCTCATCCATCTCTTCATCCATCTGTCCACTCCTATCCTCAGTTATCCTTCCTGTATCGCCAGCACCACTGAAACAACACTCATCCATCTCTCTGCCCTCACAGCCTGTGGTGGGAAATCTTCAATTTATCTCGTGTGCCTTTGTTTTGCCATCACTTCTCGCTGTAATCCCTCCATGTATCCATCCATCTACAAATGGGTGTACTCCCCTCCTCCTCCCCCATTCCCCTCTCTTCAGTTTGACAGTGCTGCAGGCTATCACCAATTATCTCCGCTGAAGTTGTGCCTACATCTATACATCTAACACACAACCACGTACAATATCACTAGATGTCATCTGACACAATAGTATCACTGGGATAACAAGATGGGGCAGCCACATGCTTTTTACATCTAAATATATTTACTTTCTGTGCATCTTTTGCTCTGAAGATATTGCATAACCACTTTTTAATCCCATGGTTTCTTATGAATACAAAATTCAACCTCCTAGGCAGAGGTAATGACAAAAAAGATAGAAAAAAAGATCAACCCCACAGGCTAAAATAGGAAAATTAAAATAACTGTGTTTGTGAAAGGGTGGGTAAAAAAAAATCTTGGGTTTTTGATGGTGGCCAGATCTTTGCTGAGGGGAAGGAGTGGAGGAAATGGACAGAGAGGCAACGGCAAGAGTGTCAAAGACAGGAGAAAATGAGAAAGGAGGAGGGATGGAGAGACAATGAATAATAGGCTGTCACAGAAAGATAAAATGAGAGAAGGAGGAGAAACACGAGTGAGAATGAAAGTGAGGAGGTGAAGTGAATACGAAAAGCAAAGGCATCAGACAGAAGGAAGGAGAGGCGGACAACAAACTTATGAACCATAAGATCTGTACATTCACAAATGCTGAGTTAAATCCTGCTCTACTAGGCAGCGCACATGACGAGGAACCACACACACATCTCTCTCTGCCATATCTGCAAGTATATGATGATTAACATCACATATTTCATCACACACATCCCACAGTACAAACAGGTTTCAGCATGAACTGAGAAGAAACTGAAATGTTGGCTATTAAAGAGCTCTACTCTCCTTGAATCCACATCGACGTTCACAGAGGAGGAAAAATAAGCATAATGGAGTGGGAATGAAATCACTAAACTCAGTGAAGGGTCTCAAATTCAGATCAGCAGATGTTCACGTCTGAAAGGCAACCGCAAACCCCCTAAATACACTGAATACTGAACACACAACTCCTCACAGTATGGAGTCCAGGCATTCTTTGAATGTCTGAAATCCAGAATTCAACACTTCCCCCTCTGATGCGACTGACTGGGACGCACATGAAAAAGTGTTTGCTGAGGCAGTGAAGACATACGGTAACAAAGCTGAAAGAGAGGAAGCCCCGCCATGTTTCTCTCTGTAGGCCGTTTCAAAGGCTGTCAGTTTAATAGCCTCATCTGCATATGAGAAAAAACAACACAATCTTTACAGGTTCATTGATTACCAGGAGGGTGTTCTACTCTGACTATTTACTTCTAGGTTTGTTTACTTTGTTTTCTTTTTTGCATACATGGACTATAAAAAAAATGAGTGTGAGCACTGGCGATGTCTATTTCCTAGAATGTTTGCATGAAATTTGCACATCACGTGATTTCATCTTCCTTGAAAATCAAAACACTGAAGCTCATTAAAATGAAAATCAGTCACAACTTCTCTAAGCTTAAAACTTTGTTCTGTTCCGACATGACGGTGAAAACAGGCCATGATGTTTACATGGTGACAGGTCCAATTTGATCACAGTGTCCTCAAATAACACCCTCACACTCCTTTGTGAGTAGGGCCACAGAGGGAATGCCTCTTTTAGGCCCCTCTTTTAAGCTCAGTACACCAGTATTTATTTATTTTTGTTCATGTTTTACCAGACAAAATGACTGTTTTAATCTTCACTGCTGTCCACAGCAGCTTCAAACGGATATAGACCGTTTTATCAATGGAGAAGTGGCGACACATTTCAAATTAACAAGATTAAATCACATGAATAGTAATATTTGGCAAAATGTCATCCGCCGACTTGAAAATCAAAAAATTGGAAAACTGTTTTCATCAATGTTGCTTTTAGTCTCAGCTGTAATGGAGCACATGCATATGAACGGAATGCAGACGAGGCTGTTAATGATATATTCACATGTCAAGAATGAAGCACAGCAAATACTACTATAATAAACGATGCAGATCAACAAGTGCAAATTAAAATTGTTTGCTTGATTTTAAGTGCTACTAAAACATGTTTCTAATTTCTATAACTGCACCACAGCATGCTATAAACGGAGGCATTGCACATATGGCTCACATGCTGCTCGAACGATGCAGCTGATGTACAGTAAATAATGAATTATTCCATCAGCATATGATCCTTACAGCGATGTTTTGGACTATATGCTTAAGTTGGATAATGGCAATAATACAATTCCACGTTTTATTATATCATTAAGCCACTATAGGCTTCATCCTTAACAGTCTGTGGCTGTACAAATCCAGGCAGGCTAGTGGCATTGTGACAGCTATTGCCTAACAATTTGCCCACACAGACTCCATGTCTGATGAAGTTAATCCATAGCGGTGGTGCAATTTGTTAAACAGCTATTGAGTTGTAACATTTGATTAACTGATCATAGCTATGAGAGGTGCTGGTGCTAAAAGACAAGGCATCTGGAGGTGATGTGTGAAGAATTGAATAGAAAACTGGATATGTGAAGTGCTCCCAGAAACCACTGCTGCAATGCACAACAACCAAGTGTCCATTGTATGCATCATATGAGCAGATTACTGGAATACTACATGTAGTGAATTAACACATACCCATACATACTATAGGCAGATTCAAAAAACAACTCATTAAGTAAATCTCTGCATGAGTCATTCAGGATCCATCTTCTAGTTCATCCCTTGAGACTGACACTAGAGCAACACAGCATTGTGTGAAGAGATGAAACACTCAAAAGCTACAAAATAATTACACAGTTCAAATATCAGTACCACCCAGCTTCATGTCACTATAGTAACTAGTTGAATTTTTCTGAAATGTCACCGTACCACTCCAAACCGCCCTGGGTTTGCACAAATAAGAGTCTAGTGTGCAAATCTGAAAATGGAGTAATTTTAAGAAAGAAAAAAAAGAAAATTGGAGAGGAGTCAAAGAGAGAAAAATAGAGAGCCCCCCCCCCGCCCATGCACAGCCCATGGAAATGGTAGTGAAGGACGGTGATGGGAATGTTTGGGCTCGAGTCAGAGCAGAACAGCGGCTGTACATGAGCTGCAAAGTGCTGCAGGGCTCGGGGGAATACCCTCCACTCAGCAAAGGAGGAGCAGACAGGCACTTGCCCTGTTAGAAACACTCTTAGTAAAAGAATAAACAGATCTATGGACACACTCGTATACTAAAAACAAACATGCATGGTAATAAAAAAAAGGCAAACAGGATAAAAAGGCAGCCCCAGAGGAAACACATGCATATGCACTCACAAAGCTATAAAGTCTAAAAACACAAGACAACGATTTAAAAAAACCATTATATTAATTAATCAACTATTGCTGCTCCACACTCTTAGTTTAAATTTACTAACTCTTACCTTGACAGGATCCGTTGATTTCCTCAAATCCCATCTGGCACACGCACTTCCCGATGGGCACCAGCCATTCTCCCTCTGTGCTGCAATGCATCCTGGGAGGCTCATACAAAGGTAGGGAGTTATTGACGCAATGGCCCACTACCTCCACCAGCTGCGAGGCCTCTGAGCCCGGGATGGTGTCACGGAATTCAGCCAAACTCTTGACCATAAACGGGCAGCGTTTGTAGAAAACCCGCACCGAGACTAAAGCGATACAGGCCCCCAAATCCTGAAATGCCAGGTAGAAGCCCTTCCGGGTCAAGGGACCTAAATCACGGACCTCTGTGTTGAGCTTCATTACGCGGTCCCCCAAATCCAGCTCGGTGAAGCTCTCATCAGCTGCTATGGTGTCAATTTTGATATATCTGCTCTCCTTCATCACCCTGTCTTCCTCCTCCGTCATACCAGTTCCATCCCTCATCTCTCCTTCCTCCATTTCCTCCTCATCCCCGTCTGTTTCGTAGTAGTACATGTTAAAGGTCTCCTTGCAGGTCCCGACCCCCCCAGGCAAGCTGTTGCAGTCTCTCAGGGTGAACTTGAGTTCAATAAAGACTCGCTGGGCGCCCTCAGTCAGGATCCAGTTCGTGTGGAGCCAGTTGTTCTGGTTCTGCTCCATGACCCGGCACACTTGGTAGGTGTGGATGGGAGCGTAGTCCTCATCTACTTCCCCGATCTCCTCCCACTGAGGTGAAAGAAGAGAGGAGATTGATACAGAGAGAGCACAAAACAGGATCCCTTCATATGATAACAGGGAAACCGAGCTGGATAAGGAAATTACTTTCTTACCGCTGACAGACAATGGTGGAAGAAGTATTCAGTGCCTTTACTCAAGTAAAAGTACCAATACAGTTTTTACACACTTGGGTAGTTCAGTCTCGTTGTGACAAAAAATAAATGTGATGCACTGTGAGATGACTAATATGGTAGTAAACACAGTTTTGATTAAAAAATATAATTTAATATTGGATAATTTCACCTGTTTGAGCCTCAAACAGTTGTCTCTATGGTGGAACAGTAAAAATTAAGTGGTATCTGAAACATGGCAAGGGGCCCCAACCACACACTGCTTATTTGTATAGGATCACAAGTCAAAGAGATAATCGTACACTGAATTAATCAGTTCAGATACCAAACAAAGAAAAAATGTTAGCAGTTTTGCAATAACATGGCAGCTAATCTTTAAAAAACTTTATCAATTCTGAAGACCTGTTCCATCTTCAAGGCAAAAACTAAAGAGCCTATTCATGAGAGATATGTAACAGAAAGAGAAATCAACCCTTCATCATTTCATTGTAAATATATTCATTTAAGTCCATAAAAACAAGACACCCTCAAGGGCAAACTTAATGACGTGCTTTTTATGGCTGAACTGAGCTTAACAACCATTAAACATGGAAACACAAACGTCTTAGCCTGAAATACAAATCACCTATCACAAATCAGATGCATACACATTGTCTCTCCTTACAAAACTCATTGGGAGAAATTAGCTTTGGCCTTTCAAAATAAAAAAATAAAAGTCAGGCAAAAATACAGTGCCATATATGGGCAATGAACCCTTCATCTTTAAATTTGAATTGATAATACATTCCTTTCAGTCCATAAAAACACAACATCCTCAACAGAGAAGTAAATAAGGCTGAACTGAGCTTAATTTCAAGATGGAAGCACAAACTACAATTGATTGGGGATGTATTCTTCCTATTATTTTGGGGTCTGGTAAACGAGTGGATGATAAATGCCATTTTCTTTAAAGGCTTATCATGGTGAGGAAATCATAAAGTGTGTGTGTGTGTGAGACTAGGTATAGCTACCAGAATAATCCTCATTCCTTCCACCTCATTTCCTCCTATTGCATACAGACATAAAAGAATGAGATAGCATGTGTGGTATGTATGCATTTATCTTGAATGAGGGGAGGAGTTTATGTCAGTGGAAAAAAGAATTAATGTGCACTTAGGGGTGTGTTCATCTGTTCGTACTTTGTGCTATACCTCCACAATGTGTGTGTGTGTGTGTGTGTGTGTGTGTGTGTGTGTTTGTGTGTGTGTGTATTCATTCCTGTCTCTGTATGTGCATATATGCAAATGATTCTGTCAGCGTTCAAGCCCGCACATATGTGTGTGTGTGTGTGTGTGTGTGTGTGTGTGTGTGTGTGTGTAAGCGTCTGCATCCATGCCTGTGTGTGTCAGACAGCAGCATTAATTCCCTCTGCAGGTCTCCTAGGACGTGCCTATTATCTGCATCACTAGCATTCTCCCATGGCTAATACAGGCACTTCATCATGTCACCGTAATATGGCCAGAGGGACCCGACTATCATCTGGTGTTATAGCTTAATAACCCATATTAATAAATCCTTGCTGTAGCCGTTGTATACAACCTTCTGGCTTCGTCTTTTCTCTCTCATCTCTGTCTTGTTCTCCATCTGTTTTTTCCATTCCTCGCTTTAGTCGGCCTCTCTCGTTTTGTGGTTACACTCGTGCAGTTGCAGAACCTTTTGTGCGTGAATGAAGGCGTTCTGAACTTATCAGACCTAAGCCGTGGCCCAATTCAGGAGCAGCATCTTTCGAAGGACCCGGTCTACGAAGGCCAGGCCGCATTCAGCGCTGTTAAATGAGATCGTCTGGTCTTTGGAGCATTCGGCCAGCTCTTCCTCTTTTTACGCTTTCGTCACAAAGTACTAAGTAAAAGTTAGTCATAAGTAGTAGTTAAATTCATTATAATTAAAACTGTTGTAGTCGTGGAGGCAGTAGTAATAGTTGCAGAAATGGAGCCAGAAATTTCAACAAACATTTTATTGTGTGTGTATCCTGTTATTACCGTATAAGAAATTCTGATGCTTCACCTTCATGGTGCACTCGGTTTGGGGAAGAAAAATCTAAAGGTCACTGATGCACAATGGATTTTTTGGATGAAGTGGGCCGAGCGAATCCTTCACCGCCCAGGAAAAGAAGGCAACATTTGAAGGAGATGTTGAAAAGAGACAGGCCTTGTCGTGGCACTGTGACTAATTCTTATTCCTCTTTAGAGTACCAATTCAAATTCAAATTTCTAAAGAGTTAAGGTCAGACAGTTTGGTTTAAGGTTAGGGTTATATTCAATTCATTTCTATTGTAAGTTCAGTCAGGAAGACTAAACTTTTGCCCATTCAGGCGATACTTTATTACTTATGCTGTTAACTCTGACACATGCTCAATCTTATTTATATATATATATATATATATATATATATATATATATATATATATATATATATATATATATATATATGTCCCAGACTGTAGCTCAGTCAGTCCCAGCGCAGACATTAAGCCTCTTACTGGTAAGATCACACAGATCCACCAGCCGTTCTGAGCTTTACACAGCTTAACACACACACGCACGACATTATTGGTAACTCAACAGGGAGTTACACTGACAAGTCTAGTTTTTCCTGGAACAAAAGGGTTCCGTTTTTGCGTATAACACGAAGAAGCCATCGCTGCCACTGGAAGTCCTCCCACTGTAACAGCGTTTGATTACTAATGTCAATGGGACATGACACCTGCTGAAGCTAAAACTTTCAAATGAGTCAGACTGATTTAAAATGAGTCGATTGCCAATAAATACCAGATGCAATGAGCACCGAAGCACACACTTCTATTAGAGGTTTCACAGCTTTGCTTTAAAAAGGGTTCCACGATATGATAATCTTATTTTCTCTATGCGAAGTTATTCCTTTTTAACACAGAATGTTGAGGCAGAAAGGAGACATCTTAAGTGTCAAACAAATGAGGAAAAGAAAATTGGTTCAAGTGCATATTTCATGGGAGTTTTACAGACTACTGTGCACGGTATTAGGTGGATAAGGGCCTCTGGCGTTAAACACAAGGATTAGTGCAGAGAGCAACATACTAACACTGTAGGGTCAAGGCCACCCATGTTAATGTGAAGTACTGTAGAAACAAAAGCCTACACTAATAGGGTTTAAAACCTCATGACTGTTTGTATTTTCATTTTACAGTAGCTCTATTTCAGCCTTAACCCATCGTCTCCTAAAGACTCTGTGAAGTAATTTCACCATCGGAATGTTTTGGAAATGACATATTGGAATATTTTAGTGTGCCCACCTCACTGCAATTCACACAACCTCTTCTTTAAGGGTCACGTCACCCAAATTCCAAGAAAAAGACATTCTCCTCTCACCCCTGATGGTATTTATCCATATGGATGTGTTCAGATGTAGCAGATGAAGCTTTTAGATATCTGCGTCTGACATTTCTGCTGCAAAGACCGCAAAAAATGTGACTTATTCTTAATGAGCACAATATTGTTTCATTAAATGACTCTTTGATGCATCTTTTCAAATGCTTGAAATCCCATTTGCAGCATATGTTTTGGAGAAAAACATCTCAACACCTCGACACGTAAAACCAAAACCATTTGCATTGTTTTGGTGCAAATCGATGCTTCATTGTGAACAATGTCGAAGCCAACAGGTCTGAGTTTTTTGTCACAGTGGTGGTCAATATTCCCAGTAATCAGAGCCTCTTCATTTCCGTCCTTTCAGACCTTCTCACGCAGCCTTAACCTCACATTCACCTCTGCATGCACTTTCCCACTCCATTCCAAACACAGAGCTGTCCCTATTGGCATCCCTCTAGCTCCTCATTAGTGTGTGTTTGTTTTGTTGACTATTGAATGCGACAGTGTGTGTGTGTGTGTCTGTGTGTCATATCCTTCAGCAGACCCCCTGTGGCTGTGCTTGAGTGCCCTCCCGGCTCTAAAGTCTATAAAGCTGTCTCCAACTTCTTATTACCACCGATTACCGTTGACCGTCATGACACTGTAACAGAACTGTGCCTCTCACTGCTTCACCATACAAGAAGAACCCCAAACCTCTCCATGTCTTTTTCCAAGAGGTTTTACCTCCCTCCCATCACTCTCTCAAACATCCCTCGCCTTGTGCCTCAATCCTCTGCCTTTTCATCCACGCCTACCATCTTATTCCCTCCATGTGTCCTCTATGCTGATTACTCCTTGTCCATCTCGCCCACTTCTTCCTTATTCCCTATACTTCCCTCCCTCGAGTCACCTTTCCTCACTAAGCCCTCCATTGTCCAACTAACCTTCTTGTGCTATGGGGAATCTGATAAATAGTGTATGAGCAACAGCACAACACATTTATAGGCAAAAACTCTGTTCAAACAGCGATTCCCCTTCAGAGATACAGTTTGTGTCCCTGACACACCAACAGTGAGCAGTCAGTGAGCAGTCAGTGAGCAGTCAGTGAGCAGTCAGTGAGCAGTCAGTGAGCAGTCAGTCAGCCGTCAGTGAGCCGTCAGTGAGCCGTCAGTGAGCCGTCAGTGAGCCGTCAGTGAGCCGTCAGTGAGCAGTCAGTGAGCAGTCAGTGAGCAGTCAGTGAGCAGTCAGTGAGCAGTCAGTGGGCCGTCAGTGAGCAGTCAGTGAGCAGTCAGTGGGCCGTCAGTGAGCAGTCAGTGGGCCGTCAGTGAGCAGTCAGTATGCAGTCAGTGAGCAGTCAGTGGGCCGTCAGTGAGCCGTCAGTGAGCCGTCAGTGAGCCGTCAGTGAGCCGTCAGTGAGCCGTCAGTGAGCAGTCAGTGGGCCGTCAGTGAGCAGTCAGTGGGCCGTCAGTGAGCAGTCAGTGGGCCGTCAGTGAGCAGTCAGTGGGCCATCAGTGAGCAGTCAGTGAGCAGTCAGTGAGCAGTCAGTGAGCCGTCAGTGAGCCGTCAGTGAGCCGTCAGTGAGCCGTCAGTGAGCAGTCAGTGGGCCGTCAGTGAGCAGTCAGTGGGCCATCAGTGAGCAGTCAGTGGGCCATCAGTGAGCAGTCAGTGGGCCATCAGTGAGCAGTCAGTGAGCAGTCAGTGGGCCATCAGTGAGCAGTCAGTGAGCAGTCAGTGGGCCATCAGTGAGCAGTCAGTGGGCCATCAGTGAGCAGTCAGTGAGCAGTCAGTGAGCAGTCAGTGAGCAGTCAGTGGGCCATCAGTGAGCAGTCAGTGAGCAATCAGTGAGCCATCAGTGAGCGTCTGTGCCTGACCTTTGCCCAGGGTATTGCAGGGTGTTTAGACACCTTTGATGCAAGTCCGCACATTTCTTTGGTAAATTGACCATGAATCAATCAGTGGAGGCAATCGATGAAAGTGATTAGTTGATCACCTCACATCAATTCCAGCTAGCTAACTCTAGCTCAATAGTTATTGAGTGTGGAAAAACAGACAGCTGGGAGAAAAAAAGGTTTTGGATTTTCCCAGTTTAACATTAAAACACTTGATATGGTTGTTTTTTTAAGTTCATCATTTATAAAGGTCTTAAGATTTTCAGGATGTCCAGTTTTCAGAGGGGTAAAGAAGCCCACCCTGTCAGGCTGAAGCTAACACTATTAGCTTTAAGTGCAGCGCTGTCAGCTGTCACATTATGGGCCATCAGTCCAATATCTTACTGTAACCAGACATGACTTTTTAAGTTTTATTATATCATGAAAAAGACATCCATTACACACTGAGCCAAATCTAGCAGCACTCATTGTTATTGTATATGAAAAAAAATGTAGCTGTGGTCAATAAAACGTAATGCTTTTTAAAACTTCAGTACTGTGGCTTCAGGAATAGAAAATAATCACAATTAAATTGCAAATTGTTGTCAGAAAAAAGGCAATTAATAGCTGCAAGAAATATTAAATTAGTCACTGAGTAAGATAAAAGATTTATTATTTAAGTCCTTAAGCAAGAATTCTCTGGTGGTATATTCTATGAAGGCAGACGGACAGTAAAATAATCCATATTGTGGGATCCATCTCCTCAATGGCACCTCCTTCCTTTTCTTACTTTATTCTTGTCCCTTCAAGATGCTTGAAGAAGCAGAAAATAAAAGCATCCACCATATGGCATGTGATCTGCATCCTACCCGATCTGCCAACAAGCACTGCTTCCAATGAAATGGTGTCAGGAAGTTACAGAGGTATTAGATTACAAACAAAAGATCTAGAAAAGGGATGATTAATTCCATTAAAATCTGGCTGCAACTATTTTCTCTCAATTCTTCTGTCTCCTAAACCCTCATTAACCTCATCTGTTCTGCTGCAGACATCAACTCGCAATGAGACGCGGAGACAGTTCTGTTTACAGACATTTGAAATGCCACAGACACTCTCTCTCCTCTCCATCGCTGCTCATGAGGACTTGTATCCTAAAGGACTTGAATTATTGAGGTCGAACGATTTCTTCAAAGTTGCCTCTCAGACTGTGTCCATCTCAGGCTGTTACCGTCTGCACTCCTGCACTGCACACTCCGACGAGCCTGCAGCGCTGCATCTTTCATCAACTCTCTCCACCTCCGTCTTACACCACACGTCTCTCCTCTCTGCCACGACATCTTCAAAATAGACACCTCGGCTATATTTAAAGGGGTGACTTATTTTGAGCTGCCAGAAAGAGTTCACTAATCGATTAGATCGATCGAAAGAAAATTAGTTGCTATTTTGATGACTGAGTAATCATTTCAGTCGTTTGTCAAGCAAAAATATCAAACATTTTCTGTTTCAAGCTGTTTAAGATTTTGCTGCATTTCTCTGTTATTTATTACAAATAATGATGATTCTTTGGGCTTTGGTGAAAAGAATCAACTTGAAGACGCCACTTTTGGCTCTGAAACTGCAATGGAAATTTTTTTCATTTTATAGACTGAATGATTATTGATACATGAACTGACAGCTGGAATCGTTTGTGGCAACCCTTTTGACAGCCTACATATTTTTTATTTAATATTGTACCTCTGTATGAAGAAGGTTGCTTATAAGGAAGAGAAGAAGGATGTCAAGGATGTCGTCAAACATGAGGAGAGAAGGACTTTCAGTGACAACTTAAGCTCTTAAATCAAACCATGTTTTATAATCTAGTGTTCACTTTCAAGCTATGGTGTCTTGCATTGAAATGTGTCGTAACACTTTCAAGGTCATCCATCGAATTCACACATTTATTTTACCCCATCTCCTTTTAGCCTAAACGCATACATGCTTCAAGAATTTTGAAAGGACACTGAAGCTTTGGAAGAGGCAAAACAGCAACGGGAAGATGGTGCGATAAAGACAAGCAGATGACAAGGATGAGAGGAAAAGAATGAGGATGAGGAGTAAAATGCATGTCTGGGGACAAGGAAGGGACGGGAGCGACAGGGATGAGAGCTGAGCCAGATAAAAAAAAGTGAAGAATGAGAGGAGAGAGAGTGACGGGGACAGAGGGGGAGGAGGAGGAGGAAACGAGGGATGAAACAAGTCATCCGGAACACATGATAGGAAAAAAAACAACTTACAGAATATGCTGTAGATTGTGTCGTATAATTCTGAACATGATAAGAATTACAACGACCAAAAAAAAGATAGAGTATGTTATTTTAAATGCCAAACAGGGATTAAATTATTTACTTTGTCAGACATGTTTGCCGTTTCAGTGATAGAAAATGAGTTGCGATAGAAAAAGACATTCAAATCACCTTAAACTGGAGCTGGAAAAAAAAACAGCCAGTAAGAAAGGATGCCATTATGAGATCCCTGCATTGTCTTATCACATCTTTTATTCTCTCTCCCTCCGTCTACCCTGAATGCAGTTATTTATGCAATTGCACAGCAGAAAACACACACCATAATCACATCTTCATTAATATGATTGTGCATACGGCTGCTTTTGTCAGCACTATCTCAGCCCCATCTACATACAGCCACAGAGTGGGCTGGGATTTGAATAACCATAGCTGAGAAAACACTACTGTCAGCACTATTGGTCCGGTGTGTATAGCTGCATGTCTGCCAATAGGGGTTGTGATTATATGAGAGATTTTCCTTGTGGATTAAATGGATGCACAAATGAATTCCTGTAAAACCAATCATAGGACTGTCAATCCCATGGAGGTTGGGGAATTTGATTTTTCTGAAGCAAAAGGTCTGTCAACTGTCTATAATCTCATGAGTTGAGGTAAATGCAGGATATACAAAAATACTTCCTTTTCATTAAAATCTAATATATAATATCATAAAACAACCATTTTCCAACTCTAGTAAGTCATTCTCTAATTAGCCATTACCGTGGGAATACTGGGAAATGGAAATTCCTGGCTTGAGAGTGATGTATTCCATGGTGACTTTCAATATTTAATTCACGAATTCAATGATTTATAATGAACTGAAAGTTCTTGGAAATTAAACCACCTTTAACCCTGATTAAAACAAGCTGTTCTGTACTTCAGGGTGAAAAATAAGTTACAGGTGTCAAACACAGAAACAGAGTTTACAGCTTACAGACAGTAGCTGATCCATTAGACAAGTCTATTTTTTTTAACATTTTGTGAATTAATTTATTTAAATGTTTTTGTCGGATTACACATCATTTTAGTGCTGATTGGTTAATGGTAGGGTTGGGCATCGTGAACCGGTTCTAAAACTCAGATTCCGTTGGGATTTGTTGAGAAATTTATATTTTGATTCTGCTTATCAGTTCCTAGATAAATTTAACTTGCGCTCAAGTTTAGTTTCAGTTTCCGTGGTGGTGACATGCAGCTAGTTGGATGGATACTTCAGGCCGGGCACCAACATGGACCACAGCAAACGGCGCCCCAAATAGTGTAACACCTGTGTCAAACTTATTTCATGCAAGGAGACAAATGGACTTCTTTTTTCTTTTTTTAACTTTTGACACAAATACATAGTTTTGATGTGTCTTTGTGTCATGAAGTAAAGTAACTGACAACATGCATAAAAACAACACATTTAAGTACCCCTTAATCAACAAGAGGAATCATGTGCCTCCAGAGAGACGACCCTTCATGGAACAATGACACTATCATCATTGAACGCAACAGCTGGTCCAATAAATGAACAGCATTTTTCATATCTGATTCTTATGTCTGCAAAAATTAATGAACAAGTGCAACATCTGAGAAATACTCACCCCATTCTTAGGGTAGGCCACCCATCCTGGGTCTCCCATCACAGAGCGAGAGTCCAGCAGGTTCACTGTTAAAGATTAAAAACACAGACAGTCTTATAAATAGACTAAATAAATAAATAAAAGAGTGTAACTAAGATTCTGACATCCTCATCCTCAACTACTGCTTGAGAATAGGTTGTAACTTATCTTGACTGGCTGAACTGGTCTAGAATTAGTCTGGCTGAATGAGCTTTATGGAACCACTTCAGCATGGACTGATTTGTTAGGTTAAATCAGATGTTTGACTTCAAATCTCTCCTCTTCGTAGCATCCTTTATGAAACGGGTTTGTGGGTTTGTGCTAAGAGCTTGTTAGCTAGGTACAATCTTTAGTGGAACAGTACTTTTGTGGATCTTGATGGCAGTGCTCTCAGCTTAAACTGACCCATTAAATTCCAGGCCACATCACTTCCAAGTTCTGTCTTGTCTTCCCAATCATGTGTGCAAAATACTTCTGCAACAAAGTCACAATTGTTCTTGTGCATCTCACAAAGGCCAATCTGGGCTCAGAGGGAAGCTTTGGACACATTCGGATGACAAATGTCAACACAGTGATGTCATCGGGCAGCGACCTTTTTCTTTGTGGCTCTGTGGATTTACAACAGAACCTTGAAACATGACAAAGCAGGATATGATGCTGTGGCATGTATGACACATTCATAATAGCGTTATTTACAACAAAACAGCAACTGGTCCAAAGTATGCTTCAGTTGATGGATGATGTTTCAACAGCATGTTACATCAAGGGAAAAAAATCCTCAAAAGCATTTTTACAGACACTGAATACATTAAATCATAACCAATGAACATATGACGTGTCTCAAATTTAAGCTCTCTTGCAACAGCTTCAAAAACCAGTCTGCGCCATCTTACTGTAAACACGACTTCAGCTTTCAACTCAGGCCAGAGTTCAGTTTCTTTATCTCATCTAAGATAATGTTTGGCTTGTTCTGTATCAGCACTCAAACAATAAAAGAGAAAGTCCAACCCAATGATCTATTGTCAAGTTTTCCGTCTGCATGAAGTGGGAGCAGACTGAGAACAGGACAGCGTGTAAATCCTGGAAGTAAAATGGTATCCTTATCCTGCTGGTGTAAGAAATCTCCCTTTGAGAATAACTCCAGAATACTTTTCCCTCTGACCTCACGAGGTGTTCAAATGCAAAAAGTCACTTTAGTCTTTACAGGCTTCAAACTACATTATGCACTGACTGTGATTTTTTTCAAGGATAAAATATGTTCCAATGCTTCAATAATGATTCAAACCATCATTATTACCTCATCCGGCCAAAGAAAAATGAACCCAACAATGAAAAATATTCTCATATGCAAATTCTAAACATTTTATATGCGAACGTTTCGCCATAAGTGCGATATTTTTTATTTTCCCATAAAACTGGCATCAGAATTTTTTATGCAAATGACTATGCTTTCTTTGGAAAAGCCTGACTAATGCTCCATCCATGACAGCTGCTGTGGATTTTGGAACTGGATGCGTCAGTCTTTTCCCATAGGAGGTGACAAATTAAAATTCTGTGTGAGTTTTCAAACCAGAGGATGCTGGTCCACTCAATATTATTAAACATTCTTTTTTTTTTATCTACCCCTGAAATAAAAGAAATGAACAACAGTCCAAGCATGTTGGTGAAAACTAGAATATCTTGCTAATGTTACCCATATCTAAACTGAACCCTGAGAGATTTCTGGGCACAGAAGTTACAACAGAGCAAACACTAGTACTGTAATCAAGAGCTTTAATCGATCATCAATTAATCTAATTAAAAAATATATCAGTGTCTCAAACCAAGTGTTGAATGCAATATTTCCAGTCACATGATAAGCTACAGGATGTTATAAAACAGCCTATCCTCATATCTACCCTGGTCAATGTCAACAAAGAGAGTCGACATCGGCACTGAGAAGGTGGAGAAAGCAGAACAAAACTAGAGCTGCAACTCCTACCTACACACACACACACACACACACACACACACACACACACACACACACACACACACACACACACACACACACACACACACACACACACACACACACACACACACACATAACTGTAGTCTTACTGTCTCCACTGCTCTGCAGAGAATAATAAAAGATGTCCTTAGGAGGCGATTAGACAACTAATTAGGCCATAAAGAGAGATAAGTGATGCTGAACTAGATCATAAGGGACGCGTTACCTCTTTCACACTCTATAAGGATCAAACCACATAACTCCACCATGACAATGATCTGCAGAAGTTATTCTTATAAGCTATCACCATTGAGTGAATTGACTGATTTAAAAGGCTTGCAGTGACATTACTTCAAGGATACTCGAAAGTATTTCAAATACGCTGAAGTGGATTTTCAGCATGGGGTATACTGAGAATTCTGCTTGAAATGGTTAAGTTGCATATTTGACCAGGGAGACAAAAGGTTGCCTGGGTATTTATATTCAATTGCATAACTTTAGATCCATAGCAGGTGATGTGTTTAAGTTCCAATGTGACTATCAGCATCCCTAACACAATCTCATAGTCTCCTACTTCTGAGACAGATAGTAAAATGACTTTTATATACAGTAAGCCTCATTTGCCTCTTTAGTCCTATCTGCACTTAATGATGTTTAATTGTGGCATTTCTGTGTCAGATTTTATGGCCCCAGACGTACCGTCTTATCTTTTACTCATGGACACAAGCGGCAAACATGCTGCTTTCAAGCCGTTTACTAGCATTAGCGCAAATGCACCAACATGATCCCGACTAAAAGTAAAGTGATGGGTTTAGAACTCCTAAAGCGTGGGCTCACACACCTGAGATCATTCTCATTAGTCAGACTTTATTATTAATCAATACACAATAACAATGACTAAAACAAATGTGAGGCTTCTGGCTCTGGAGGTATTCTCAGAAATTGAGCAATTTAAATAAGAATGGATTGGCTTCAGGAGAGGAAATTAATCAAGGTGGCACAGTGTGTAGCTTTTCTCAGCATCATTCATCAGTGGTGGAGCTTCAGTGCAGCATAACGGTCCTCACTGTATAAGTTATGTTATATTATTATGGGGGTATCACAACTTTTCTATGTTCTTTTTTTTTTACCAAATCGATTCAGGGAACAGATCAATTCAGATGAAAATGAAGGGTGAAGACACTTTAAACGGCACAATATGTAGTCTGATAGGATTTTAGTCTGATGTTAAGATAAAAAATTAAGACGAGGAAGTGCATTAAGTCCTAAATGACTCCTCAAAAGCGAGCAGAAAAATAAATGGTTCAATTTTACTCATTCAATTACAATAAATTAGCCCAATGAGAGAACATGGTTATGGGCTTCACCATGGTTTCTAATTATGCATGAAATGTATGATGAGCCATTGCAATGCAAATATGTGCCAAATTAATCTAAATTCTTCAGAGGTTAGGTGTTTAACCATTTTATTCTAAGTGTTTTACAAAGTATACGTTTGTGGTTTTTCAGTCAAACTCGGCAGACAACACATATTATAAAACATTTTTGTACTCAACTTGCTGTTGGAGAGTGAATCAAAGGACATATTTGAAAAGAAAAACAAGACAGGAGAGAAAGAATGCAGATGTGCCGTTGAGGATGTGTCTCTCTCATGTCACTATGGACCTATTATCCAATCTGCCAGTCAGTCAGAGCCTTAAATGTGGCTTTAACAATGTGGGAAATCAAGTATTTCAAATTGGTATAGTGGTGCTATCAACAAGACACAGCAAGAGTAATTCATTAAAACACTGTTTTCAAGTGATTTTGATGAAACGTTGTACTTGTCTGCCATTTTGTACCAGTCTAAGAAGCTTAAAAACAAATCCTCAAACCCCTGGTGTCTTAATTGAATTCAGAGGACACTTAAACAAAGAGGTAAAATATGCATTCTAGGTGAACTTTAACTGTTTTATAGGTTGTCCAAGGATGCCCTACAAACCGCTCCACGAGTGTCCCACTGTCACACTTTTGTGAATCTAAACTTGGACCAAATAAATCTGCCATGTGATGAATAGCAGGTTGATGAATGGCCTCTCTTTCCCGGATAATGTCGTCTAATAGGCCCGAACAATGGCATTCATCTCAGGCTATTAAAATGCTGCACAGTCCGCGGACAATAGCGTGGGAATAATATCTGACACACTGTTTCAAACATTTCCCTCTTTTTATTTGACTTATATTTAAATCATTGCAGAATGTGATTGGAGATATCCGGGCCAAATTAATGTCTGACAAGATAAGCCACATTGCTTCAAAGGGCTGCCATGTGAACTCCAGGCTAACACGATTAAGAGGTTAAAAGGATTCAATTCGCATCTTCCAAGACAGAATGACAGACTAAAGTTAAAATAATCTTTGAGGGAATTTACTGAAATAACGCGGTAAAAGTTCATATTGGAAGTGATGAATAAACAAAGGCAATTAAAAAAATCATTATATGGGTTAGAGGACAACGTTTAACATGAATACAGTGATTTTGCAGCGCACCGTGCGTCCGTCAAATAAACCAGAGGACTGGAGAGACGCACGTTCTGCTCCAAGTCTGCTTTCGTCGTTTCACAACACAGACAAGGCAAATTTAGGGGAACCGAATGTTAGAAACATTCTTCAGCTGAAAGTAATTTTATAGACGTAACAAGACAAACAGAGTCGGAACGGAACATTCAGACCTGGCGGAGAGCGACGGTCACGGAAAGACGGACCTTAAACTGCTCACACTTGTCAGCGCCAATTAAAGCCCAGTCGCGTGCCAACCAGTGGTGTCATTAACCCAAAACTGTCTCAGTGCGTGTTTTACCTTCATTTGCGGGGATGCACCACGCTCCGAGAAATGCCACACTCCAAATCCACGTCCATGCCACCAGCCGAATGCCACTACTCCACCTGCGAGATTGCATGGCGCATCCAAAAAAACAACACAACCGGTAGCAGGGGGAGAATTGTCCTAAAGAAGTGCAGTTTCAGTCAGCATAAAGCCGGACACCCTAATGAGACCATCTGTAACGTGACGCATCCACTCGGAGAGAAGACCGCTCATGCTTTGCTGCGGGTGGAGGAAGGTACTGAGGAGCGGTGTGCGCCCTCGGTTTGGGGAGGCGGGCAGCGCGCTGGGGGGCGGAGTGAAGCTCAGGTCTCTCCAATCACAGACCCTCCACAGGTGAACCACATTACTGCGGTAGGCCATTCTCCAACTGCTACTCGCTCGTTACCACTTCAGATGTAACTTCATTACACAAAGGAATCTCTGAAACGTCTCCCTCTCCTTGCACTTCTGCACGAGGGATTCTTTTGTGATGAACTGCGCGAGGCTTGTATTTTATAAACCTTGTTATGATCAGTCATTTACAAGCAATGATGATGGGGATAATAAATTTCAGATTAGCCAATTTAAATTTTGACTATTTTGAATGCCATTAAATGTGTGTGTTATGATCAATAACCGTGTTACAACTGAGACCTGTTTAATGGAGATTTACCAAAGTATGGTATGGATTGACCAAAGTATGGTATGGTCCATACTGTACCTCTGAACCCAGTATTTAATCAGTCATTGAATGTCCCTTAATGGTGATTCCTCCATATCCTGATGGAGTGTCGCCTCCTTTACAGGAACACAGTTGTTTAACTCTGAATGCAAAAGTAATTTCTGTGTAGCAAGCATAGCAAATGTGATAAGACTATAATAATTGACAACAGTCTTGTCAATAATGATGGATGCAAAGCTTACATTTCCCATTTAGACACATTTAGTGTTAGCTCAGTGTGAAACGTTTCATTCTGCTTACCCCTTGTCGATTGATCTATGATGTCCTTTTTCATTTTAAAATATTGTTTGGGCATTTTGTCTTTACTTGGCAGTAGAGATGCAGACAGAAACATGGGGAAGGGGAGAGTTACTGTACGAACAACAAATGTCTCTTTCCAGGGTTATTATAGTATGCATCTAAACCAGCCGGTCTTCTTCCCGTTCAAGAATGGCACGTTCTCTCACTTGTAGCCGTGAACCACCTTGTAATCCTTGTTTTGAAGAGCCGATAGAAACAGACCTTTACTCATTTATACTGTACTTACATGTTTGTCTATTATAGCAGTGGCGTTCAGATGTTTCTCATCATAGCCAACAATCTCTGTAGTTTGTAGGTTTTAAGCAATTTCTCCTCTCTGTTTAAAAGACTCTCAGTAATAGATAAATAAATAAATACATACATAGATAAATTCCATGGTTTATGAGTGTACTTCTTTTGTCATAGGCTTTTTATCACAGTCACAAAGACAAAGGGACAAACTAGAACAAGCCAGGTTGAAACTGTATAATGTATTTTCTTTACACCTCCACCCCAGCACAGCACTGACATACAGTATTTACTGTCTACGCTGTCGCTGCCAACTCTTCACACTGTAGCTGTGAATGACGCCGTCTTCTTTGTCTGCTCACTGGTTAAATATGGGTTGAGGTAAAATATTGTTGCCATGGACTCTTTCATTTCAGCCTCCTCCTGTACAGTTAGAGCAGTAAAGCAGTGACGTATTATCATCATGAGTTCCCAAAGTGTGAATTAAAATGTATTTAAAGGCTCATAAAACGTTGAGTGATGATTCATTATTGGCATATTGATCTTTCTTTATGTTTTTCTTTGTTTTCCTTACTTAGTCTCGTTCACTTTCTGACCGTTATACACATTTAGGAAATTTACACCTTACTCCTTTTCTCTCTTTCTCACCAGGCCTTTCCCTCTGTCGTCATCTTTATCCGTCTTCCAGTCTTAAGTCTCCCAGTTTTTACTGTCTGCCTTTCCATTTTTTCTTCCTCCTTTCAGCCTCCATGGTGCAGTTATATTCTTTGATCACTGAGGGATTCATTGTGATATTTCTAATCTTACCCTGTCGACACCTTGTACACCTCCTTGTGTACATATGCACACTCATACAGGAATGCATACACATATGCATAGTTTAATTCCTCAGGTACCCATGCAAACTAGAAATATTCATTTGGATGATCAGAGTGCCCATGGTGACCTTTCTTGTCAACCCCATAGATGTCCACCTCAGATTTTCAGTCCAAATTTAAGCTTCGTCAAATCTCAAATGTTGCCCTCCTTTACATTAAATGATTAACACGATTTCCAGGCATAATTGTGGGTGTAATGAGTCGTGATAGTGGTGCATTGTAGACGTGCAGGGGTCTGATCAGCTCTGACAGCGGGTGTGGAGGTGGTTCTGGGATGCCAGAAACGGTCGTTGTCTCCTGGAGGTGTCGTCTGCATAATTCTATAAAATGAAGTGCAAGAAAAATCCACCTCCAAGCCCTAAAGAAGCCCATAATGCAGTCAGTGATGACTACATTTGATTGCGAATGTATTCTTCCCATTCTTTTGGGGGTCTGGTGAATGAGTGGATGATAAATCACTTCTAGATTTTTCCAGATCTGCGATAATGGAGTGTAATGGGATTATTTAATTCAAAAGAAGGTTGGAGAAGAAATTAGGAGGAAGGGTGGAAAGATAGAAATTATTAGGAGTAGTCAATGCAAGATGTGGGAAGAGGATACGTCAGAAAATTAAACTGCAACATATTATCTACTCAAAATGCATTAAACGTAAGAAGTCCGATGCATAGGGTGAGCATAGCCAATGGTGACACTATTAATATTCCTTCACATAAAAAGCCCCATGACTTACATTCATATGCTGCTGTTTTACATCTGCGAAACACATTTTGGAGGAACCAAAGTCTGTGTCATCTTTCCAATCTGTTCAGCATCCTTCTCTTTTGAGCTCTGGTTTCATCTTTACAGACTCTGGCTGTTTAGATGTTAAATGGCCAAAGTTGACCAGCTAGTCACCATCTTTGACTGTCTGCAGTTTGGTGCTTGGCAGGTAGCATACAGTTGGTTTAGTGGAGCTTTTTTGCCACCTGCAGCAGCCAAAATCAACAATATGAGTGAGTGAGTGAAGCAGAATACTAAAGTTGAAGGTCATTTTACATTGCAAGTACATAACTAACAAAAAATACAAACATACAAAATGAGAAAAATATATACTTTTTTTTCCTAAAATAAGAACAAAAGCAGGGGACTTTCATAAATGTGACATTCCTAAGTGATTCTCTTCGACAGGGGTCATCAACCAGCGGCCCATAGGCCAAATCCGGATCACGAGAAGCTTCTCTCTGGACCACAAAGCATTTTGACATAACGTGAAAAAATATAGATAGTCATAGAGCCATCTGGGTCCTAATGGCTTCTGCTGCTGCTAGGCTGCTAACATATGCTGCTATGTATGTCTTCCGCTATGTTCAACAAACCGAGGCATAGAGGCACACAACATGCATGTAAGATGGCATTATAAAAAATGAGAATGAAAACGAAGTCTTCCAATACGACTGGACAGAAAACTATTCATTTATTCTTCATGCACCAAGCTCTGCGATGCATGTGTCCCTAATTTGCATGGAGTCTGTTTTGGTTATCAGATGCAGAAATGGTAAACGGCATTATGGAGGCAGACACGGGCACTTGGAAGAAACCTACCTGCCTAAGACCGAGGTAAGGACACAAAAATTAATGAACTCAAATCCCAGTATGAAAGCTCTACACCGGGCTTCTCTCATTTCCTCACAGCACAAAAACAGATACGGGTGTTCGCTGAGGGTGAGAGTGGATTTTAGGAAAACATAAAAAGCCCTTTACAGATGTTGAAATAGTAAAGGAGCGTATGGATGCTACATTTGAAACACTTCTAGATGGAAAATAAAGACATGAACTGAGAGAAAAAATTAAATAAATCCCTTTTCAGTATGAGCACAGCACAGGGTGCACAGTCACAGCCGGATGCTGCTTTCCGAGTCCACCTTGCACAGCTTATAAGTAGTCGATAAATCAACTGATATTTGTAACAATTGCATGTGAATGAACAAATGAATGTGTATTGTGATATTGGATTTCTTTTTTTTTCTTTCATTGTTCAGCTCAGTTCAGGCTTGAGGACATTATTTATCCATAGACTGAAAGGAATTTATTTATAATGCAAAATTACAGAGAAAGGGTTTATTGTATTGTTTATAAAGTGTTTTTATTTTTGAATAAAAATGCGAACTAAATTGTTTCAGTCAGGCTAAAAAAAAAACCATTAGCCTATATTTGTAGGATTCGAACTGTTCAGACCTCAGCAGGGGAGGAGAGTTTTAATTGAAGACCCTGCTCTGTGAAAAAGTTAAGATTGTGTGATTTGTTTAAGTGAATTGATATGTATAATAATTATTTTTGACAGGCCAAACTGACCAAACAACCACGAGGTGAAATTGAGATATAGTTGAGGAACCCCCCACCCCTCCTACACACACATTAACACAAACCTCCATACCCACAGTAATCAGCTTTGGGGCTGACCAGCTGGCCTGGGATTCTCCATGGACTATAGCAGAATGCAGTGAGACATTAAAACACAATAGGCCTCCAGAGCAATGACTGCTTTATTACTCTAACTCGGATGCTTTTAGGTGCCCCTCCCTCTGAAGCTCTGGAACCATCAACGCATTTGTTTGAAACTGTAAAGGTGACGTTCAGTTTATTAGTTATGCCTTATTATAAGACGTCTGTGTTCAGGAAAAGTTTATATTTGAATTCACAGTTTGAGTTCAATGAACTGGAAAGAAGCTGTATACTTTACCCCTTTGAGCCACAATGAATGATATTTGAGTGGCGTAGCAGACAAAACGTTTGCAAACGTGATTCGAGATGTTCCAGCTGAGAAAGGATAATGGCCCTTTTCTATGCAGACATTTTAGCATCTCATAGCAGCAGAAGCATGTGTCTAATTACAAACAGGAAAGATGGCTGCATTCCATTCTCAATTCCAGGCCTTTGTTGTTGTACATGTTGGCTCGCTGGCATGGAATACTGGCGTACTTAAAAGTGAAAGAGCCACCATTTATGTTGGAAATGACACCTATGTTTTTTTCAAGACGAAAAGATGTAATGACAGCGTTCTCGTCTGGGAAGTCAGACAGGGATCCACGCACTGGCAGGTCTGATTGGCTGCTCATTGAGGGGAAACAAGGTGATCTAGGAGATGTGCAGAGCCTCATTATCTGTTCAGATCTCATGGTGAAACTTCTCCCAGTCAGTCTTTTATGACTCCCCAGCAAGAATGAGCTGCTGTGCAGGGTATTTCCCTCACGGCACCCTGCAACCTGTATGACACTGTCAAGTTGTCTCTTACATGACCATAAGTTGACTATATGCAAGTAGAAAGAAAGCTTTAACTAATTCATCTTGCTGCAATTAAAATAACCTGCATCTGTTTTGGTAGTTGACTAACTTCTTCCTTCTAAAAAAGTTCTGTATTAGAGAGATCTGGCCTTTATTTGACCCCCCAAAACACGGAATACTTGTTTTGGGCTTGTAAAGAGGGAAAGCACGCACACACAGACACAAAAAAAGAAATACACACTCGCACTGACAAGCATACACACATGCATACACAACCCCGTGGGCATCGTTAAGCCCTGCTTAGCAGCTCAGTGAGGCTGGCAGGCAATGCTGCTGATATTCTCTCTCTCTATTTTGGCTGCTCCCTTCTGCATGCTGCTCCAAATCCTACTGCTCTCCTTTCACACATTTTATCTCCCAACTCAGGACCTACAGAATATAGACTTTATATAAAATAAGAACGTGTAGGAGCGAGGGGATAACTTATTCTCAGTGCAATCCAATGCCTGTGGATCCATGATGAGCATGTATATAAATATACTCAAACAAACAAAGTGCTTTGATTTTGATTCCTTCAATATGCAACAAATAGAGTTTCATTCATTTTAAAAGGGTACAGCCCACCAAGCTATACAAGGATATATGCTTTATCACTGGATTTAAGAAGTAAAACAGCAGCAAGTTATTCAGCCATATGCAGCACAACTTCTAACTGATTTTTGAAAAAAACAAAAAAACAAAACAACCCAACAAAATAGGCTTAAATGCAAATTAATATGAGTTTAAATCCAATATTGCTGTGATTATTATGTGTTGGTTTATCAAGATAAACTGCTGGTGGCGTTAGATTAAGTCATTGTGGAGGATGAGGGCACCACTCAATCATCAAATGGTGGAAAAAAAACATGGCATTTAATTTAGTGTTTTTGTGTATATGGTGGCATATATGGTGGCATAGTGAGTAGCACTGTGGCCCCACAGCCATGCATGTTCCCCCCGTGTCTGCTTGGGTTCCCTCCTGGTACTGCGGCTTCCTCCCACAGTCCAAAAGCATGCAGCTTAGGTAAATTGGTGACTTGATGACCGTTTCACCCAAAGTGGAAACTTTATGTTGCATTTGAGCCGTCCGTTTACACGAGAACGGTGTTTTCGGGGACTGAAAACCGCAAACGGGCAAACTGCAAATCCATTGAAAATAATGAAGATACAGCCTCGCTTCATGCCTGACTATTACAGTTCCTGCCAGCCTTATTCGCCTACACAGACAGCATTTTTGAGTGTGAATGGTTGTTTGTCTTTCTGTGGTCCTGTGATGACTTGTCCATGGTGTACCCCACCTCTCACCCAATGTCAGCTGGCATGACCCCCCCACCCCCCGGCCCGGACCCTGCTAAGCGGTTATAGAAAGTAGATGGATGGCTGGATGGACACCCTCTGATTTGTTTCTTATTCTTCAATCAATTCATACAAATCTCTTTGTGTTGTTTTTATCTGGGTCACCTTTGCACTTATTACAAACATGTAACTGTATAAAAGTGTGAGGTTAGAGTAGAGTAGATATGATGCACTAAAAGTACAGGACATTAAGTAAACGTTGTGAGTCCTCCAGAGCGATCAATGGTAATGGTACACTCATTACCTTCCATAATGGATGTGTGGGCTGAAAATGATGCAGAACATTGTTTGTTACATTTTCAAAATAAAAGCATATGAACATTTGAAAACAAAAGTTTGATCTCCTGAGCTGGATTTAAATTAAATTAAAATATAAATATATTTTTTTATTCTCAATGCCTCTCCATTAGAGATGGCTCTGATCTGCCATCGCCTTATGTTTGCCATGCAGAAATGTTAATATGTCAAACATTATTATGCGACATTATGGGATGCATGAACAATGCTTACCTTCAGGTTCAGGTTCAGGTTCACTACAGAGTGCCTGTGGTTTGATTGCACAGAAGTCAACTTGGAGGAGATACGAGGATGTTCCTGAATTCAGACGACCCTGCAATTCACAGCTGCCATTTTAGACTTATATAACAGCCCCGCCTCCCCAAATAGTTTGTCATTGATTGCTCCCGTTTCCCACAGGCATGCCCCGCTCCCCTGTTCTTTTAAAAAAATCTTTTTCATCCTTTTTGTCTTCTCCTATCTACTCCCTCCTCTCCCCTTCTTCTCCGCCAGCCTTCCCCCAAACTCACCCCTACACTTTCCTGTCGCTTTATTTTTCTCCCCATCAGCTTTTCCTTTAATAAAGCACACAGTACATTCTTACCCCTCTATCTTCTCAATTTATCTCTGATGCTAGCCTTTCTCCTCTGCCCCCAGACTGGAGCTACATTGGTCTTTATAACTAGGTTATTACTTCTTTCTAATTCCTCTCAATTAGTGATTGTATTGCTTCAAGGATTACAGCTGTGTCTACCAGTTTCTCCAAACCTCTGTGTCTCTGCAAAAGGGAATGAAAAATGATAGAATGATGTCGAAAACTTCTACCTTAAAAACATTAAAAAAAACACCTTCAGTTGTAAGAATTGTGACATTTCTTCAACTTTCTCAAATGGTTTGAGTCTTGTGAGGACATTTTGGCTTCATCCATCCACACACACACACATACACACACATACACACATATACACATAAATACACATACACACACATACACACATATACACATAAATACACATACACACACATACACACATATACACATAAATACACATACACACACATACACACATACACACACACATACACACATATACACACATATACACATATACACACATACACACATACATGCACACATATACACACATATACACATATACACACATACATACACATACACACACATACACGCATACATATCATCCCATCCCTAAATCCCTGTATGTCCTCTTTCTATTGACCTACAACTTTCACATCATGGTGGCTAATACACTGAAACACACACACACACACACACACACACACACACACACACACACACACACACACACACACACACACACACACACACACACACACACACACACACACACACACACACACACACACACCCACCCTGGGGGTCCATGGCAATCCAATCAATTGTTTGTCCAGTTCAAATGTGTTCACAAATTGCTGGCATCGCTTTCATCTTCCCTTTTTCTTTTCATCTGTATCTGTCATCTAACGCTCAGGGCAAAAACCACGACAAGCAAGTCACCTTTTTATCCATTATTCAATCTGAAAACACACAGGCTTCCCAAGGTTCACGTCTTATTGTGTAGTGAAACACAGAAAACAACAGATTTATATGTTTAAATATAATCATCCATGTGAACATTAAAACTAGCTGTATTATTTTAATAATAGCGGTTTGCAGTTTTCAGTACTTTGTTTTTTGAGCTATATTAAATGAGAGGGACAACGCAGAAAGACACATTGCAGTATGCAGCATAACAGAATCAATAGCATTGATCTAACATCTGAACTAAGTGACACAATGATAAGCCAGCGAGATACAGTCAGCAGATCTTTGGATTAGTGACACTGCCCTCACCAGCGGGCACAGCAGACATTTTTTTATGGATGGTAATGTAAGTCATTTACAAGCAAAGCCATGATATTATGTATTCCATGTCCAGTACAGGATGTCAGCAATTTATCTACAGTATTGTGCTGCTAAATGATGATAAATGACAATATCCAAAGATTTGGATGTCAGGTGCAAATCAGCTTCATAAGCGTGAATGAAGAGGTGGATGCAGAACAAAGCTTGTAAGAAACAACGAACCAGATTGGAATATGTCAAAGCACTTATTAGCCACGTGTAACATTAGAAACAAATCGACGCAACATTTTGATTTGAAAAGACTTTTCCTTACAAGATGCTTTGGCTTAGTAGCTTCATTTATTAATCAGTTGATGCAAAATATCTGAAAAAATCCATAAGCCATGTGTAACCAACCATATCTATACATCATCACCAAATACACAAAGATAAATGTGACCATAAAGATGTCTGTAGAGAGCTTTCAGAACAGTAGGGACAAATAGCAGCATGAAACAAACGAATGACAAGATTTAGTCATTAAAGTAATATGATATATTAATACGATATACTGTATAATATAATATTTTGTCCATACCTATACTATAACCAAACATAACTCCTAGTTTTCCACAGAGCAGGTTCATTCAGGACTTATGTATACTTATACTTAAGTTTTCTGGTGCACGTGCAAAATCATCATATAATCACCAGCCAATGTCAGTCACATGAGGTGTTTGTCGACAAAACTGAAAAAAATAAATAACGAAAGAAAATACAAGATTCACATACATACGGTATCAGTGTTTAACTCTCCATTTTCCTTTCCTCTATACTGAGCTCTGTACACATACCAACCCCCTTCCCACACATGCACATACTGCTTACTCAGAATGTAACTTGTGAAAATGAATTGGCCCCTGTAGAGCAATAAGAGCATGGTGTGTGTGAGTGTGTGTGAGTGTGTGTGTGTGAGTGTGTGTGTGTGTGTGTGAGTGTGAGTGTGTGTGTGTGTGAGTGTGTGGATGGGTTTAATGGAGGTAGAATAGAGGTTCCCTGGGGAATAAACATACATCATGCAGTTACACACAATTGAGACATATATTGTAATGCACACCACTGCTTATACTATATATGTGTGTGTGTGTGTGTGTGTGTGTGTGTGTATGAGTGTGAGTGTGTGTGTGTGTGTGTGTGTGTGTGTGTGTGTGTGTGAGTGTGTGTGTGTGTGTGTGTGTGTGTGTGTGTGTGTGAGAGAGAGAGAGAAAATTTAGTCTTAAGTTGGGGTGACGGGACTTGATGGGAAACACAGTAGAGCTGAACAGCTGTCAGTGCTAGTTGAGCAAGATGTCACACATTACATCCACCCACCATTTACATTCTATTTCTGAATTCAGAGACCCGTCTTACATTTATCACCCAACCCATAATTACTCCACATGAAAGTCCCTACGTCAACAAATCAGAAATGTAGAATCTGCCATTGTTACAGACATTTACTTTTAGGAGTCCAACCTTGATGTTCAGCTATAAAGGCAATGTTAAAGGTGGAGTACTACCTGCTTTTATTTGCTTCTTTTTCATAGCGGGTGCAAAATTTCCACAATTCTTATTTGGATATCAAGACGCTGAGCAGAAAATTTTAAGATCAGAGTTTATTGAACCTAAAATGAAGAAAGATAAAGAGAGGAAGCAAGTGATGATGGAACATTTTGAATCTGATGGTTTGTGACATTTGGGAAAATTAGCAGCAAAGTTAGCAAAAAAAAAGAAAGAAAAAAAAGGGCTTGGCTGCAGAGGGTCAAATCAAATGTTAAATTTTTCCAGGAAGAAAATCCTTCAGTGAATATCCACAGTGTATTTGGAAATGAATACATTTGTAAAAGAAAAATATGAAAATGTAAGTTTAACTTGATTAAAAATAAGACAAACACACAAAAGAAAAGCTTAGAAATATAGTACATTGCATAAGACATCACACTATGTCCAAATGAATATTAAATAATGAATCCATGAAATTTCCCCCCAAAAAGCGACTTTGCCAAGCTACTTGGACGTGCACTTAATGTCATGCAGGGATCCTCCTGAGTACAACAGACTACAATTTGCCACAGTCTGGGATTCTGCTGTGGTCTTATATCCAGGATTGTCTCTCGTTTCCACAAGGGATCCATATTTTTCAGTACCTTGCAAAATCGATTCATCGCGCCATTGTATGGCAAAAATGTGCCAATAATTAAGGCCACTATAGCCAGGTCGGGGGCTACATTTTTCAGCAGATTTTTTTTTCCTACACTGCCTTTGTAACATTTCTTCTTTCATGCCTTGCAGTTTTATTATTTCAATCCACCTTACATCACCAGAAATAAGAAGAACATCCACCTCAGCACTTCAGCACTCAGGTTAAACTCCACTTCATTTGATGTGATGTGAAAATATTAAATCTGTTCTTGGATCAAAATCGGAAAGAAACTACAAATGTACGCAAGTCAGAACATCACCACCAACTTATTTTAAAGCAACATGAAACAAATTACTTCCTCTATGTCTGGAACTGTGGATGAAGCAGTGCTTAAATATCAATTAAAATGAGGACATATATACTGTACTGGTGTTGCTGGCTGATGGCCTGCAGACACAGATGGTTTTCTGACTGCCAGGGGAAGAGCAGTTACAACTGGAAGACACTGCAGAGGCTCTCTGATAACAGCTTGTCTATGGGCTCAATGGATCCTCACAGTGCGTCGCTGAAAAATTAACCCTGTTTTGCTCAATAGATCAAGTGATATGTCATTATTTTTACATTAGCATCTTTTGGCATTCAGCTGCTTTACAATGACTCGAACATTCTGTTCTGGATCAAATAAAGAAATCTGATTAACTGAAGGTGACAATCAATATGGAAATCACTACCCAATTAAAATCAACCTGACAAATTTAAGCTTATAGTCATCCAGTCTCTTTTTAATGGAAAACAATAAAATCCATTGCTTTGAATGGCTTGTATATTACCCATACCAAGGAGTCCTGAAGGTCAACATGGTCATATTCTTTATGTTTCAGATCTTGTCTATTCGCCATATGTCATAAGACATTATACTACTCACATTCTATGGTAAATGCAGCGACTCGAAATGCAAAGCAAATTTTTACTTACAAACAAACTGTCATTATGATGCTATCTCATTTCATCAGGCCTCATCATTTACCTGCCAAGGGAGCAATGGCACAGCTGGTGACACTGCAGTTGTGTGGGGAGAACAGCTTGCAGCCAGACATATAGGACAGCAATGAAAAGACACATAAAAAGACCTTATGGCTTTATGTTTCTTTCATGTGCTCTGAGACACTGTGGCCAAAAATGCTGAAGCCACGAATGTCAGTCGAAGCCTTAATATATGATGAGATTAATTTTTCAGCAGCTATGGTCACACTGTCCATTTAATTGTTAGTGGTTACATAAAGCAAAACAAACACATCAAAATAATTCACCACCCCAATTAATCCAAACATATGAAGTACAAAAAAATGAGACCTGTATCCACATTTTGCAAAGGTAGCTTATTTTCTTACCTCGCCCTTTGTAATGATGCTGCATAGAAAAAATAAAGTTTCAAAGCTAAAACCCATATTCCTCTTTCAGCTTGTTCCAGTCACCCTGATGTAAACATCTGCAAGGATCTGTTCTTGCTGTCTGATCAAATTGCTGGTGTAAAAAAGGGCCTGATGAGCTCACCCTCCAATTTACCATGTAATATTTTCTTAATGAAAAGCAAAAAAACAACAAAGATACAAGCAGGACATTAGCAAAGTGATGGTTATTCTGTCTGTGTTTTCCTGAACAGGATAAGTGGTTTAGAAAATGGATGAGCTCATGTTAACTTGGATTGAAGCATATCGCAGCATATGTTGGATAGATGACAAAAAACCCTCTGAAAATGTCAGATACACACACACATGTATATACAGTACCAGTCAATAGTTTGGACATACCTTCCCATCCACTTTGGCTCCATGCCGCATTAGAAAGAATATATATTTAGCCATTAATTATTAATTATTCAGACAGATATTTGACACCGCAATTTATTGGATTATAAAATACTGCATTACATTGCATTACAGTCTGTAACTGTGACCGAATGAATCACATTACATTTAATCTGTCTGTTTGCCCCACTCTTTTCCTCTTTTACATGTACAACTAGCCAACATGAGGAGAAGGAAATTGAAATTTCAGAGGAGTAAATACAGGGAGAGATAGAAAACACACTCTTATGGTATAATAACCCCCAGGTGGTTGCCACATTTAGTTAGTCATGCCATTATGACAGCCTTATCAACTGTTTCTGTGTTTGTTTGTGGTGTTTTCTGATGTTTTTTTGCATCTATCTTAGAGTATATTGTGTACATGATGCAGGATTTCAATCCCTATACATTTTTGTGTATGTTGATACACTTTCAGCAGCATAACTGTGAGTATGCATGTTTGCATGGGTCTGACAGCCACATGCTGTTTATCCTGGTGATGCAGCTCTCACCAGTTGGGGGCAATGAGACTTTTTTTTTTTAACCAGAAAACCAGAGGATCACAGACAGGCCCTCTCCCAAACAATACACATTCTCATCTCCATAATCCCTCCATTCCTAACGGAAGGAGAGGGAGAGAGACAGAGCATAGGAGACAGCAAGAGAGAGGGGGATGAAAAGAACAGAATGGATGGATTGAGACAGACACTAAAAATGAGGGATGTAAAAAAGACAATGAATGGAGAAGAAGGGATGAAATGGATTAGATAAAGTGACAGAGTGAGATTAGGAGACAAACCGAAACAAATTGGGGGAGATGGAGAAGAGGGGATAAATGGGGAGATAAAGAAAATGAAAAAGGGGGACCGAGTTGTGGTGTCAAATAAGATCAAAGAAGAGATACAGGGAAAATGGGACAGAACATGGTTGGTGATGGGGACATGTAGAGAGCAAGGAATTAAACAGTGAAATGGTGCAGGAGAGATCGAAAAGAAGGAAAAACAAGTCGATGGGTTGATAACAGCTGTGTTCACACACACACACACACACACACACACACACACACACACACACACACACACACACACACACACACACACACACACACACAAACACACACACACACACTCATGCAGAAACACACTGTCAGACAGGGAATACTATTCAACAGAAGTGTGATGTCAGTTGACCCCAATATAAACAAACAGCCACCAGAGTCTCCTCATACAGACACACACACTGGCACACATTAACCTACACATATAACACACCCATTCACACACACACAAACACACACACACCCTCGGGGGAACTTGGCAGAGCCTATACTTCAAATTGCAATTAGCGAGATACAGGAAACATCTAACTGTGATTAGTGTGTTGGGATACATGCACACATTAGCACACACTCAGTGACACATGCATGCTGCCTAGTGCACATCATTCACTGACACACACACACACAGAGACACACAGAGGTAATTCTGATGCCTGAGTCATCATTTGAAATGCTACATGAAGTTTTCTCTGAGGGGGTGTCAACCTGCTTCTACACAGGGATCAGAGAACATAATGTAAACAGAGAGAAAGAGATAACAAATACTGTACAGAGAAAAAGCAGATAATGCAGCAAGAAGAAACTCCATCCTGTCTGATGGTTCTAAACCATCACTAAATAGATGCTGGAATAATAGTAATAATGAGAGTGATGTGATTAAATTATTATTAATATTAGTATTGATAATAATAATAATAATAATAATAATAATAATAATAATATTAATAATAATAATAATAATAATAATGGATAATAATAATAATAATAATAATAATAATAATAATAATAATAATTGTTGCTATAGTACATTCTACATCACTTTTTGTGATGAATTGTTTTTCTACCATTCCATCATGTTACTCGACTGCCTAAATCTTGTATAGGTGGATGCTCAAGAAATCATTGCTATTAAAATATAAAAGTAATTTACAATACTTTAGTAAAACTAAAGTCATCTGTTGTTTTCACAGCTTTGATTGTTGTTTGTTGTTGTAGCACTTGCTTGTTTCTCTGCCTATAATAAATCAATAAACAAACATGCCTGTGCAAACAGTGCAGTATATGTGAGGTAAAAGTACATTCTGATTACAGTAGGTCGATACATCTTATCTGTGAGTGAAAAGTGAAAATTAGAGTTTGTTAATGAGACACAGCTTTAATTTTGCTCTGATGCTAATCAATATTTACAAAGAACAGTGCAGAAAACACCCCAGAAGCAGCTTCTCACTTTAGCCTGTGCTGACCAGATAAAATGGTTCTGCTAGTGACATCATAACAGGCCAAACATAAACAGTCTGTCATCAGGATAAAGTGCTGTCTCCTAACCTGTATCATATTCTCTTAATTCATCTTTCTTTCTTTTTTTAATTGCATACCATTTTATGTCTAACGCATATATAATGTATATATATATAAGGTATATATTTATCTATCTTTCTATCAATTCTCTGTTTTATTTTCCTCTATGCAATCCTAGATGTTTTTATTCTGTTCTTATTATATTTTTGAGATGGTGTCTTTCAGGGTGAAATCTTATTGAATGAGGTCAGACTGTCTGGAGCACATCCTCTAAAGATTCTCTTCCATTGTCGTTAGTGATTAAATACAGCATCCTTAACAAAAACAAACTAACATGAAGTGTATTTGCACTGATGGAACAGCAGATCTTTTTAGATTAAACTGATATGGAATACACCTCCCTATACACAGCACATTATAGCTGATTTCTCACTCTTTATTAAGTGCTACCTGCTCTGCCAGTATAAGACCACAGAGGTTGGAGGGCAGATGACTCTATTTAACAGCCCATGTAATTACTGTAAGTCTGATTTCCAGTGCGTTTGTTACAGGTCATTGAATGTATAATATAAAACTAACTAAACTGTCAAACTTCTCACTGCAAATTTACTGCAATTAAGATTCACCTGCAAAGTACTGTATTTTTTTTTTACAGTGTCTGACTATAACTTAGAATTACAATATATGTCTTGAAATAAATGTACAGTTCATTATTATATTCTTCTAAATTTACAACACAATACTGATCACAGTTTTGTCAGTAAATGACTGTGTATTTACAGTGTGTTACTAAATGATACAACTATTACTACTACTACTACTACTAATACCAATAATAAAAACTAATAACAATTATAACAAACTAAAAATAACTAATATGCTTTGACAATGATAATGGTATGCCATTTCCTAACATTTTAATATTTTGAGGGAGAACTAGAAATGTTGTGTCCAAGGACACAGATGCTCCACCACTGGAAAAACAGAATTTGCTCTGATGTGGACAGACACCGATTATGAGATGCACACTTTTAGGTCCCCTGAAATTTCAGTGAATTCTGTCTTTTTTTTGTGGAAAGATGTAGACAGACCATACCCCCCATCAAACCTGATGTATACAGACAGACATACAGATAAGAGTAAACCTATACGCCCTCCTTTTTTGGGATATGAATAAAAATGGTGGCTTAAATTAGTCAGTGGAGGTTGCCTTATCAGTGCAGCTTTGGACATCTGTGTGAAAAGTGAAAAGCTTATGTTGTAGTGTGTCTGTTGCATTTAAACATTTCAGTTCCAACACTTTTCTTTCTCCTTCCTCATGATGCTCTGCTATTTACAGGTAAGATTACAGTACATAAATGTAAACAACGGACTTCTGGCATTCACGATCACATATTATTTATGCCAGAATGCATTGCATTACAGCATGTCTGTATGACATTAATACAGCAGACTATTGTCCTGATTTCACTGTAAATTTACACCCACAGTTTTACAGTGTAGATGACTAGTTGAACCACTAGTGAGCTAACTAAATGGATATTAGCAATGCATAAATGGTATATAACTTCAATGCATACTGTATCTTAAACAATGACAAGTCAAATATAGTGTCATAGTCATTATAAATATGCTCACCTACTAAGATTTAATCTGAAATGTTATTTCTCTATTCTCTGTAAATCTTGACAAAACAGAACAAAAGGCGACCTCACAGAAACCCTCCATTAAGTGCCACTATTGATCTTTTTAAAGGAGCAGTGTCTCCACCTATTGATTTTAAATGGGCGCACTGGTAGCCAGAAGATCCTCTAAAGTTTCAGCTGAGTGCAAATCTGAGGGTTTTAAGTAAACGATGGAAGAAACAACACTTCTTAAATGTCATGAGAGTTTTACTTATGACCTCAGGCGCCCTCTGTCTCTCTCTGTGACCTTTCTAAAAACTCACTAGCCACGGTGGCCACCTCTACATCTCACTACTGTACTGCAAGTTATTTATCATGCATTTATCGAGTATACAAGCTCCAATTATACCTTGACAAAAAGAGAAAAGTGCTTTCAGGCATCTCCCAGAGAGTATGATGCATGGTGCCTTTAGAATGAGGATGGAAATCATATCAGTCAAAGGGCCCACATACAGTAATGGTTTGAATGTAGATGAGATGTTGAATTTATCTACAATAACATTAAAGCGGTCTGGAGAGGTGAGACAGAAGGGGCAATAAGTGATTCTGATTGGTCAACTTTAAATAGAGAGAGAGAAAAAAACTTATCAGACAAAATTGAGTATACTTTGTCCTATTCTTTGACCTTATTATATTTACTCTTTAATATTAGAACTTCTTAAACACGTGGATGACAATATGTTCAGTGTGTGTTCATTGCTAGGCATTTAATTAATAACTTAGAATTAATTTTTGCCTCAACTGAACTCAATATCTCCATTATGTCACTGCATCTAAAAGCAATAGTCCCATAGTGTCACTGGGGGTGTCATGAAGGCGGCCTATCACAGTTCTCCAGAGCAGCCGGAGAGAACCTATGCAGACACAGAGAGAACAGGCAAACTCCTCAGGCCCCAGGGCTACATTTGAACCCAGAACCTTCTTGCTGTGAGGCAGGGGCACTAATCACTGCTCCACCATGCTGCTTCTAAGTCATTCTAAGAAAACTATTATTCCAAAGAAAAATGAATATCACTACAGATTCACTGCATATTGAATTATTATGATTTATAATATTTTCATTGATTAATTGTCTAAAAGCCTTTTTGATCATAGAGATGTGTCTCTGCAATGCTATAATAGGATTAATATTCAGACAGCGTGAGAATTGTTTATTTTGAAGTGGGTAACTTACACTGTCATACGAGAAAGAAACACAGTGCTCTTTCCTTCATGGTTCACTATGTCTCAGACATACATTTTTATAGCACATACCGCTAGCGAGAAACAGAGATATTTAAATGCTGTCTGAGCCAGTATCTATATATAACTGTACCATATAAGCACAGCACAGATTTCGGCATATGATATGGATGCATTCAAAATACAAGACAGCGCATAGAATAATGAGCTTACACATAGAGATAGACACACATACATTTACACAAATTTAATGAAAAAGAGACGGAGAGCGGAGAAAACTGAAATATAAACCACGATCGATCGGGAAGCTTTTCCAACCCACAGAAATGTGCTCATGAGGTTATAATGCTATGGACTCTTACTAAATCCTGAAGTAAAGAAACAAAACAAATGAGGTAATGTATCCAAGTGAGGAGAAATTAAACCATGATACAGTGACTTTGCATTTAGTTAATGATTCAAAAAATTGTTTTGTTTGTGTTTGTTTTCCCAACAATTATGCAAATTTAAAAAAAAAATCACTTTGAGGACACTTTTTGTTCATATGTAATACACAATTTACTTTTTTATAGAATGGATTTGACAGTAATGGCACTACCACTGCTACTTTTGACTTCTGGCTTTAACCAACTAGCTAGAGTTAATGAACAGAACACAGAACCATAGTGCTGATGGGCCACAAATGTAAGTGCAAACTTTTTGCTATGGGAATCAAACAGAAGAGGCTCGACTCAAGACAGTTTGGTAATTCCCATAAAAAAGTCGTATATATTTCATACAGAAATAAGATATAGTTCAAAAATAGGTGGGCTTACAGAATCAAAGTTCGAAAATCAGACAGGCAGGATTAAGTAACAGTCAGGTGACACATTCATTATTATAACACACTCATATCCATATGAGGGATGTAATATAAAGGCGAGTTGAGGGAGGTCAAAATGCAACTGATTTTATTTCAAGCAAAATAATGTTTGCTCAAAAATAAATAAAACTAGACAGCACTCAGACACAACCCTTCTACCAAGGCAACTCAATATCTCCATTATGTCACTGCATCTTAAAGCAATAGTCCCATGATAGGAACCTCATTATATGACTCTGTGACCATGAAAACCAACCCCTAGAATTCAGAATCCTGTTGGTATCGTTATTAGTTTGATAGTTATTCAAGAAAAAAAAAAGTGAGGGAGGGATGGAGAGGGAGTGAGAGAAGCCCACGTAGCTGTAGGGTACCACGACTCCATGTGTGGTTCAGAACCAGTGAGCTGGATTGTCTACAAGAAATGGGGGGTGGAAATATTCAAACAGTACATACTGTAAGTTTTTTGGTTATTTGTTATGGTGGTGACATCCCAGCATCTTGGGTTAGTACGACGCTAGAGTGAGGACATGGTTAGCTTAGCTTAGCATAAAGCTAGCTCAGACCTTCAAACACTTCTAAAGCTATTGATTAACATGTTGTTTATCTTGTTTGTTCAATTTCTACACAAATAAACATAAAAACTTAACAGGTCGCAGTTTAAGGGGAAGTGATTTGTTGGAAATGATTAAACTCATTAAACAAAATATTTTTGTTCCTTATTGACTCAAAGCATAGCAACAGTGACATCACAAAGTCAATATAACATAACAAATAGGTTTTCTCAACATTTCTCAACATTTTCCTGTTGGCACTGAGAGAGAAACGTTCATTTGTGATTCGACTCATCGTTCAGACAAGAAAACACTGAGAATTCAACTTTCAGATTAAACCCAAAATCATCGAAACTGAGAAAATGTCAAAAACATCAGAAATGTCATCTTGGCCCAGCTGACACTTCTGTGGACAAGGTAAGACACAACACACCAACATGATGTTGAATACATATACTTTACAGGAACACTGAAGACCCCATTCTGTTCCCAACCTACAAGCCTGAAACTGGTCTTTAACTGTAACACAGGAAATATGGTTGTGAACATACAAGTTAGTAAAGACCAGAGTTGGTTTGATATTATTTCATCTCAACCATCTTAAATCTCTTTCAAATCCATTTTCCTAAATGAATTAATCAGTATTTAACACATTTGTCTTCATTTTCACACTGAAATACACGGACATTGTTTCTTGGTTCAGGTGTGTGTTCGTGTTGTGTTGATTCAATGAGCCTCACAGATTGAATACACAGATTTCACATATATTATCTCCATGTTTCCTGTCTTTCCTCACAGTTCCTCTACCAGTACCGGAGGTTGAGCCAGGTCTAAGTCTCCACAGCAGCTCTTCTGACTTTACTGTACTGGAGATCAGTGGTGAAGGCTGCTTTGGTAAAGTGGCCAGGTGTAAAAATCTGGCAACAGAAGAGACAGTGGCTGTGAAGTTTGTCAAGAACAAACGTCACACAGAGGCAGAGGTAGGTTTTCGGATTTGATTAGTTTAATACTTAGATGTAGTCTTCTCCATCAGAGTATGTATATGAACGTTTGTCATGTCTCTTTTCTCCCCAGGGGTTCATGTTGGAGGCCATCAGCATCCTAAATCTGGACAAAAACAACTTGTTAAAGTTTCTGGAGCAGTTTGACGACCAGGGACTGACCTGTCTGGTGTTTGAGATGCTGGACAGGAGTCTCACTGACTGGCTCAGAGAAAGTGAATGGACTCCACTGTTTATGGATTCCATCAGGCCGATTGCAAAGCAGGTCTGTTTAATTGTAATTTGGAACCAATCAATTGTTCTACATATCTGCTAGTCATTAGTGAAGAAAACCTTAAACTGAACCCTAATCTTAAACATTAGCACATGGAGAACATGATAAATTCATGAATGATATTCTTGGCCTTAGATGCTAAGGTTCACCCTCATATCCTGTAAAATGGACAGGAATTTCAACATTCCCAGTTACTGTAATTTAAACTAGTTTTTAAGCGCACTTGAGGTTGCATGTTCTTGTAGCTTATGCATAAACCATAACAACTGGATGGCTTCTATAAATGTTCTAAAAAACATTCTTGTTTGTCCCTGCAGCTGTTTGTAGCTCTGGACGCCCTGAAGGTTGTTGATGTCCTGCATACCGAAATGAAACCTGACAACATCATGTTGGTTAATGTGCAGGACCAGCCCCTCAGGGTTAAACTGATCGACTTCGGCAATGCCCTTCCAGCCGCTGCTGTCCACCCTGGTATGGCTGTTCAGCCACTTGCATACAGGTATCTTCATCCTGCACATATCTTATGCCATTTTTTTAAAGATCCACGTTGTTGTCTTGGTCCAACAGATTTCTCATCTTTGGATCTTGTCTTCCCTCCTCAGGGCTCCAGAAATTCTCCTTAGCCTGCCCTTCACCGCGGCCATCGATGTGTGGGGAGTCGGCTGCATCCTGGCCTTCCTGTACATGGCTGACCACCTCTTCTTGTTTTCCTCTGAGTATCAGCTGGTAGGTCAGCCACTGTGCCTCACACACATCTACACAACCAATGCAGAATGTCAGCTGATGTGACTGTATTCTTCTTCTGCAGATGAAGGCCATAGTCCAACTTGTGGGTCATCCGGAGGACCACCTGCTCCGTGCTGGGATGTTCACCCAGCGTTTTTACCTTAAGGAAAAAGCTGATGATGGGCCAACATGGAGGCTAATGGTTGAGTAACCACTTTTCTAATTTGTTTGAATTGATTCAATTATTTTATTTAAATGCTTTTAAAATGGCTCTTATAAATTTTTTTGTCTCTTCAGACTGAAGAAGACATTAATACTACGGTATATAAAACATTATATACCGTAGTATTATTTTGACTATAACAAATAACCAGATGAAACATGTTGTGCTGTTTATCACAGACTTCTGAGTTTCAATGTTTAACAAGGACATTTGTTTTTTAGACAATTTAAATCTTTAAATAGTGGCACAAAATAACATCTTTTGTGTTCCTGGTCAAAACTGAGCTGCATGATTTATTTAGTAAAGAGAGGACAAGAGCCCAAATCTATACATTAACCATATTACAAAAGTAATGTCTGAACACATTACAAAACAACAATAACATTACTAACAATACCAAAAACAAAATCTTCACAACCTGTCAGTCAATGGTGTGAATTAAACATTGTGCATCACCAGATCCTGAATATTACTTGGATCCAGATCAGACTGTAATTTTTGTCCAGCCATTATAGGCAGACCTTGTGATTGCCCCTATCCCTCAATGGTAAAGAATCCTTTAAACACACTCTGGAGCCAAATGATGACCACCAACAGGCAGAGTGTGAATAATTATAAAATGTTCTACACTTAACTTTCAGCATACTGGCATGGCTATATGGAAACAGTAGCCCAAATGCTTGGCTTTGTTCCAACTCTATTTGCGGTCACCTTGTCCCAACCTACCCTCCCACCTCTTCAAAGGGCGGTTGTTGTATGTCGTATGTGTGTTTATTTATGTTTGTGTGTAACAAGGTAGTGTGTCATTGTCACAATTCAGCATTCTATTTTTCTGCTCTCAGCTCCCATAGGAATAGTGTCCCCCCCATACTCTAACATATACACATCCTCCCATCCTCCCATCCACACACACACACACACACACACACACACACACACACACACACACACACACACACACACACACACACACACACACACACACACACGGTCTATCTCTGTCAAAAAGTCATTGGCATTCAGACCACATACTGTACTTTGGGGTCGTGACTTTCTGCTGTGTACACAGCTCAGAGCTTTATAGCAGAAGAGAGAGCGCACACTCTCTGTGATCTCTCTCTCTCTTTTTCTGTCTGTCTGTTTGTCTGTTCATCTTTCGCTCTCTCCAACACACACACACACACACACACACACACACACACACACACACACACACACACACACACACACACACACACACACACACACACACACACACACACACACATTGTCTGAATGATGTTTTAACCCTGATCTTTTCGCTATACCAGCACCAGACCAAAGAGAAGTATAGTCCAAACTTGTCACTTCTGTAACCAGAGACTTGCACCAGTCTCATTCTACATTTGCTTCTCTATTCTTTCGTTCTTGCTGTCTGTCTTTCAGGTTTTTGCAGCATTAGTCACAGGTGCAAGCACGCAAACTATTTCACACAAAACAAACAATTTAAAGCGAGGCATGCCGACAAATGGAAGGAAAAAAAAAGAGAGACACAATTGCTGTGAGGAACATTTCCCTTCAAAAAGTCAAGTCAAATTAAGAATGATAATAGGGCTTTCATTGCTATTCCATTTATAAGATGGATTCTCCATACAGCAATAGACCCTATGGGGAAAAAAAAAAGAAATATGGAGGGAAACCATTTGTCTCCCTACCAAGCAGCAGCTTGAACAAATGTATTCTCCTCTTGCTTTGGTAAAACAAAGGGCCAATGATAAACTTCTCTCTTCACAAGAGACTCCTCTTCCCACTGCCTGATTGAGATGTCTATCACACCAGCTAGACTCAACCCCCTCCCTTGCTTTCTCCCCTACATTTCCCAGTGCCTCTCTAACTCTCTCCCCCATCTCTCTCTCATGCCTTTAATCTCCAAACTTCTGTCTATTTCTCCCTCTGTGGCAAACTTGAACAGACTGTGCAGCGTGTTTCCCCCAATTCAATTGTGTCTCTGTAAACCCAGATCCTCTCCTCTTCCTCTCTCACTTCCTCACGCTGACTCTCTCTCTGTCTTCATCTTTTTCGTCACCCTCTTTCCAACTGAGCTCTCTCGTCCTTCCTCCTTCTCTTCCCCTTCCCCCCTCTGTATCTCACTCTGTCCTAGTTTCCACAGCCTGCGTTATGAATTATGTGCAGCTAGCTTGCCTCATGAAAGAATCATCTTTGCAAATGAATAATAGATGCTGAGGAGAATAGAAGTGTAGGTTACAAACTGTGTTTACCCTCACCGCCTCATCTACTGCCTTATTAATTTCATCATAGTTAAACTGGCTGATTGACTCATTTTATAAAGCGACACGCTAGTTAAAAGCAGGCAGCCACTGTGGTCCCAAACCTGCTATAGATGGAAGCACATCTATACTGGGTCACTGCCGCACACTGCTTTATTGATTTTATCATACTGTTAAAGCTGTCAGCAGCAGTTATAGAAAGCAGGCTGTATTGAAACAGTATTTTATCAGACCAACATGCCCTCCCTCACTGTCCTGGCTGTAAGCACACATTTCATCACTGTTATTGAATGAAAGGAACAATGATACACAGACACACGGTTGCTGATGGTTAGACATCATGTCTGACAACTTCACAGTATTTGTTTGTGAATGGCTGAATGAGAGGTAAATTGTAATATGGATAATTCCACTTGACTTCCTGCCAGTAGTTTGAGCATCCCTTTCATGTTTGAGTACTTAATGCTGCAAAGGAAGACATTAAAACAAAAATACGCTAAAAAAGTAAGAAATTAACAGATTTTTTTCTTTTTTTTAACTCAAATTAACAAATTTAAAGTTCTTTCTCTTTACCATTAGGGCAACTTTGATAAAGATAGATTAGCCATTTATTTTATTTATTTTTTCCCAGTGTGAACGTTTAGAATTATTGCTATGATATCTACAACTTCTGTTGTATAAATACTGTACATAAATAACTAACTAAATAAATAAATAACTAAATACATATATACATACACATAAAAATAAATGATTCTGGTAAAGTTGATGGTTTAGAAACTAAAACAGTTGGTAATAGTTGGTGAAACATTGTGATTATGATTGATTAAAACAAAGCAAAAGTTAACAGCAGGCCTGGGACAATAAACAAATGACATGTGCATCCTGCCCATCCAACTCTATCCTTTCATCCTGTCCTTGCTACATATAGGGCATATACTGACTACTACTGACTACTACTGACTACTACTGACTACTACTGACGTCTGGCTATGTTTGCAGTTAACAGTTGCATTTGACATAAATTTTAAGGTGCATAATTGTTCATTATGGATGCAAAGATGCTGTAACTTTACTTATGACTTGACTTATGACACTAATTACTTCTGCCAGTGGAGGATTTGGATGAGGTCATGTGACCTGTCTGTTTGTCTGTTTGTTTGTCTTTATGTGTATTTGTTAGCAAGATAACTCGAAGCATTTTGAACCTATTTCAATGAAATTTTGTGCCAAAGGTTGGGCCTGGGGAGGGGATCAGTATCTTAGATTTGAGGCTTTTCTGGAACAATGTATGGATCCAGGATTTTTTTTTCTCTGCTTCTGATTGGGTTGGTATGACAACAACGTTTCTCACAAAGTCAAAGTTATTTCAGAGAGGGGCTATGTGAGAAATGTCATCGTGTAAACATAGTAGGTTTCGTACAATCACTTGATGGAGGTATGCGCTCGCTGAGATCCCTCAAGTGCATCAGCTGTTGTGAGAAATGAAAAGACTGTGGTGTTGACATCAACATTTTTCAAGTTTTGTTAATGGCTCATTCACTGTGTAGAACATGCTGTCATTCATTTGCCTTGCAGTATACTGTATGTTCAACATGTTTCATTGAACAACTCAGTATTTTTCATATTTCTTTACATAAACAGAACAAGAGTGTTCTGCAGAAAAAAAAGTTAAAATTGTTTTGGATGTATACTATGTACACTCTGAGACTGGCTGGCAAGCAAGCAAGGAGAAAAAGAGCCAGGGGTAGAGAGAGTTGTGTGGTAATTATAGATCAAGAGGATGGTAATTCTACTGAGTCGCTATCCCTATAGGGTGGGGGTTGGGGGTGGGGACCAGAGAGAGAGAGAGAAAGAGAGGAAAGACTCGAGGGGGAGAGAAAGAAATAAGAGATAGAGAGAGAAGAGAGACTCAGTGAGAGAAACTAAGAGGGCAAAAATGGCAGGAAGAAGATCAAGAGGAGGAAGGAAAGGGGGAGAAAAGCAGAAGAGAGGAAGTTGAGTAGACCAGAGAAAGAAGAGAGGAAGTGAGGGAAATAGAAAGAGGAAAGACACATTTTTAATTCAAACAATCTGTTGATGATATATATCTATTTAGTGAATTCTAAAACAGCTTTATCAAACATTATGACATAGGTTAGGGTTATAATTTACCCTGTCTCATCGCAGAGAAAATCAACACTAAAACAAAAATTATTGACTAAAAAAACAAAACAGATTAAAATGATAACAAATTCTATTTTTTTTTAAATTGATAAAATATTAAATGGAGCATATGTGTGCTGTATACACATGCATACATGACATGCCTCATTATCCTCATTCGTCATCAAGCACACCGTCCTAATTTGGCGGTCTATTTAAGCTGCAACAATTTCCCATCCCTCCTACTGCCTGTCAGTGCAGCTGCTGCTCTCCATGCTGCCTGCACTCTCAGCCCCACCACTAATATTGTCAGACCTCAGGTGAAAGTCTGATAACACCTTCGGCAAGAATGCCAAATTTAGATGCAAGCTACTGGCTGCAGCCTGCACTTTTTGTGTTTATGCAGAGCTCCTGACTCCAGATGTATGCCAACAATACCCATACATGGTGTTGATACTGTATGTCTGAGCACATAATAGGCAGTATACACCTTTCTGCATGCATAGATCCGGTGAAGGGGGCTGGTGATATGACAAAAGGGAGCATGAAAAACTCAAAGGTTCTGACCTCAAAAGTGAACTTGAGAAATCTCCTGTGGCCTTCCCAGATTGGTATTAAGAAATAGGCATCCTTGAGGTCTACAGTCATGAAGTAGTCGCCTACAATGAAAGCCTGTTTCATGCTAGGAACCTCTTTTGCACGCTGACGAGGTCAGCTTGCATAACGGAAAATGTACTTTGTGTGATTGTTGCGCACAAGCGTTTGATTGTTGCACACAATGGTCAACATGCAGATGCTCTCGCACTAAGCCGAGAGCGACGCCACACCACACATCCCAACTCGGTCAGCATCGCCCTTTCCTTTCACTGCAAACAAAGGCAAAAAAAGCCATCTCGAAAGGGGTGCAAAAACCAACTTTCTACTATACAGATGATAGTGGTTATTTCACTAATCTTCCTTCCCTCAAAGCTTTTGTGTTGTGCTTTTGCACCAGCATGAGCGGAAATCAAAGAATCAGTGAAATCCTGCACAGCTGGGCCTTTAAACCCATGGGCCACAAAGTTGTGTGTCTTGAAAAGATATCAACATCTACAGTCACAGTGGGTTATTTCCATCATACATACTGTATGGAATATGTATAGCTGCAGAGATCGTCTTGATACAGTAGGTTAAACTAGATGCAGTGCATTTAATATATGCATTTTCACATACATTTGTAGTCCGATTTTGAAAAACCCAAATAAAGCATGGTATTTAATCAACAAGAGTCTTTGTCTTCATGGTGCAACTAAATAAATTAAGGCATTATTGACAAATTATTTTGTATAGACTAATTAATATCGATCAAATACATGTATTTGGTGATTTAAGCAATTGATTTCCTGCACCTCCTTGCTACTTTCTTCTCACTTCTCCCCTTTGACTGGTCAATGCATCACCTCTAATCCAAAGGCTTCATTAAATGATAAAGGATGGCTTTAATGAGCATCCCTCAGAGTGAGGTGAGACAGGGAGGGAGAGAAGTATAGAGAGAAAGATGAAAGAAGAAAGAGACAGATGTTTAGAGATGGTAAACAGAAGGAAAACATAACGATATGCAAGTCATATTTCACCCATCAAAATATAAATTCAATATTTATTCAGATGACAGCCATTAGTAATTTTGAGGACATTACATTTTCAATTGCAGAGGAAATTTTACTTAAGGTCAGAAAAGGTTGCTGGGGGCTTAATTTGTTTCTGAGCATCAAGCTTATAAAGTTCTGCAAACGTCAATCCACGCTTCATGTCCCCCCAGCCAGACCATGAAATACCCCAATAGTCTGGATCTAAAGTGATAACAGACTCATTAATAAAAGTCCAACTCTCATTGTCAATACTAATTAGTAAAGTTTGACAGAACTGTTACAGGGGAGCGGAGCTTCAAACTTAAATAAGGCAAAGCTTTTGGTTCTGATGTTGAATGAGTGTATGTATTTGACTGTAGATGTATCTTTAACACACTTTATCCTCAGACAAACAGCAGGGTTAGCAGCATATAGAAGGAGCTTGTATATGGAGCATTCAGTAAATTGAAATAAAGTTGAACCGGGTGGCCCTAGAGTTGTTCTGGGAGTGATATTATTGCAGACAAACCTCTTGCAGCTCCCCCTGGAGTCCTTAGAAATGTATTAAGGGCATCAAATGTACTGTAGTTCCATTCCTGACAATAAACAAACACATCTCATATGTATGACTGTAGTGACAGAGGTATTTATGAGCAGGCAGGCCTTCATATACTTCACCACAGGTCATCTTCCCTTAAGGCGTGGACACGTGGGAGTGTAATGTCTATAGTAGGGATGGGCCATGAGTTTCGGATATTTGAATAGTCATTAAATTATAAAAGAAATTCAATAGTACAAACAAATCATTTTGTCATAAAAAAGGGTTTCCCCTTGTTTTAACTGGTAGTACCTCTGTACTGCTGTCCGAGGGTGGTGATACCCACATGCTGTTTGCAACCGCTATTACAACCAGTTGCTGGTAAAATGGGTGACAACACCCAGACAGCAATACAAGCGTCAAAACAAACGCAACCACTTCAGAGCTGGCCTGAGCACAAATTAGTGCAGAACTGCCGAGCAAGGTGGACTTCTATCCATGACATGTTCCAGAGATGACTTGAACAAAGATGGGCAATATCTTCAGTTTCATCAGACATCCGCCAAACTGTCTGATGCATGAACATTTGAATTGACTGATGATAGCTGGGGAATTATGGAAGAGTTCATACATGTGCTTCACGCACTGAAATTCCCTACAGCAACAGTTCTGTCAAAATACCTCATAGAAACTGAAGGAGAATCGCCCAAAGTATCTCAATTCAAGCGCACCGGGTCCACTTCACCAGAGCAGCAACTTGCATCTGCAGATATCAGCAGCGTTTCCAAGGATGCTTACCTCGCATCTTTCCAGGTTCTGAGGCACAAAGCACCTGATTGTTCACAACTGATGAAGTTAAAGTTGCTGTGCAGGCAAAGGTGTGTGATCTCCACTCGAGCATGCTCCAAGGACATGGAGGAGGTAGTGGACCTGCCAGGACCTGTGCCCACCCTTCCACATCAATCCCATGGACTGTTGGAAAACCAATGAAAACAGATATCTCCAACGGGCAAATCTGGCAAGGTCATACATGTGCCATTTACATCACTCAGTCACTATGTTCAGAATTGTGGAATCGTAGCAGAATAATAGTTGAATATTTCCAAGTGACTAGCAAATAGTATTTTGCTTGAAATGCCTGTCCCTAATGAGAAAGGGTTCTTTTTCAGTTTATAGATTGCAACATTTTTATCATGTTTTTCTTTTTGTATTTACATCTTTTTGCATAAATTACCCAATTAACGGTGGGTATAGGGTTGCATCAATAGCTGTGATGCATGTGCTCATGCCATGTGTGCCCTCTCATCTCTCTGAATCTCTGCTGCATTATGTGATGTCCACTTAAAGCATTTCAGGCCGAAGAACTCGCACATGACGTTTGTTGCTCTCAATCGCTGCATGAACAAAGCGTGCCGTACCGGCAGTTCCCACGCGAACCAAAGATGCACACATTCACATGTGAGAGCCACTTTCCCTCGCACTCACGTGTCGTTCTTCCTTAATCGCCCTCTTTCCTTTCTTTGTTGGGGG
>CM075199.1:2147525-2210025 GCA_037577475.1 Chaunax sp. Z400
CCTCTATAGTGAACATCCCCCTCCTTCATACCCTCCTGGACTCCTAACCCTAAATCAAAGAATTGTGCTAACAGTACTGACTTAACAATATGAATGAGGTACATTTGTGAGAAATAAAAGATAAATTAATCATAATAATAATGATAATAAAAATGATTTAAAAAGGGTAAGCAAGTAAACAAAAATAAATGAGTAAGATAAATGAGTAACGATAATAACAACTGCAACAAAGGAGATGATAGTATATGTATGAGTTATTACAGTGGGAGATCTTTACTGTCCTGATGGAATGAGATTAAGCACATGTGTTACCGTGTTCATGTTGACAGCCCTAGTTACAAGTATTATACAATAAGAAAGTCTAGAGTTTATTAGAAAGATAAGGGCTTAAATACAGTTATTGTTTGTTGTGCTTGTGGAGAAGAGGAATTTTGTTTATCTGCAACAGTTCAGTTAGGAGTCTGACCAAACCAAACTTTAACCACAATGTCATATCATAAAACAAACGTATTTCAATATCTTTTGGTTTTGAAAGGCACAAACAAATGATGTGATCCTTCGAATAGAGGTATAATAAGATGGCCTCATGCCTGTGTCATCTGCATTTCTTTTTTAGAAAACAACAAAAAAAAAACAAGCACTCTGGGTCTTTTTTTTTTTTTTACTCCCAAACAGTTGAGGGCAGGTTTTGTTGTGCAACCATCTGGCAAGCTTTTAGAGGCAGCACTAAAAGAAGACGTTTCACCAGGTAAAAATAGAAGATGCAACTGTGAAGTGAACAACCGCGCACAAAAACAACAAGGTATTTCCATGTTATTCTCAACAGTGGTTGTAAAATTACTCCAATGTATGGTAATTTTCACATGAGAATGCAAGACAGATGCGGGGTAGATGAACTGAGAACATTAATAATGGCAGCTGCTGTAACAAAGCAGCGAGAGCCAGCTCTGCTGTCAAATTATCTGCTATGATAAATAATGTCTTCATTAATCATAATAATCGCTTTTACCACCCGAGACGAACAGGGCAGCTGGTAGGCCAGAGATGAGCCAGTCTAACCAATAGGAGATGTTTATACTGATGAAACCAAGGAGCAGCCAACTCTCATCTGTAATTATTCTCAACAGAAGTATCATCTCTCAGCACCCTGACCTGACCTCCTTCTTGACACTGTGTGTATTCCTTGTGTGTCATTATGTGCACGTGTGTGTGTCATTTTGTGTGCGCGCGTGTGTGACAGGGTGAGAAAGAGTGTGCAACACGGCAGAGTTGCAGCACAAGAGATGGATTTGGAAGATGACTTGAATGGATGAGGCATGAATGGAGGTCCCAGGGTGTGAGCAAGGCATGACACCTCATTATTCACGTTGTTGTGTGTGTGTGTGTGTTTATGTTGGGATAGAGGGCGGGGGTTCAGGGATGCCAGATGTCTCATGAATTCAGCAGAAACACACAAAAACACCCATGAAGCCCCTGGCCAACATGTTTGTTCACATACTGATCGTCATGATTCCTAAATGTTGTTGCGTGTTTTTGCATGATGCTCACAGCTGCTCATTTTGGCAATATGCACCTTGATTTTCAGCCTATGGAAAACTCTTAAAATATGAACCACTTGATGCATCATATGTACAACATACTGTATCTTAATAGTGGGTGGGTTTTGAATTCAAACAATTCTAAATATGCCACTTCATACAAAGGAAACTTTTTGTTTGGTAACTGTTTAGATTGGCATTAAAATATATGGTTGACACAAATTTATTGCAAAGGACGATACCAGATCTTGCTGTACTTGCAGGGACAGGTGTGAAACCATCTGGGTTTGTCAGAAATATTAGTTTTAGTTTCAGTTAGTCTGCATGGATGCCCAGAATCTCAATAGCATTTGTGTAACTTCCAAGTGGAATTAATGGAAAGACAAAGACATTTTAGGTAGGAATTTACATCGTGTACCACACTCCTCAGCTCGGTTTCAGTATGGATATAAATTGAGGTTGTTGTTGCTGATATGTCTGTACTTATATGTCTGCACATGCATTGATTGCAAAGCTGCAGCGTCAACAATTTGATTTGCATGATGCTCCATCTGGTGTGGAGTGTCATTTAATTGAAGAACCTCAAGCTGCAGTGAGGATACAGTCATTTGCTGACAGTATCATGTTCAATAATAAATCAAATCAAACATGAATAAGCCTTTTTTTATGAATGTTGAGATAACATTACTGCCATATGAGTTATATTATATATTGAATACAATGCACATATACATTTTTATAAGAAATAGAAACACACACCCAAATAGAAACCTGCAATCCTAAGAACACAATCAAAATGACAGGAAATAACATAGAAATGAAAATATTCTCTGCTCCATTCTTTATATACCCAACAAAAAAGCTGGTCCTCCAGACAGTCTGGGGTGCCTGTATCCATATCAATGCACTGGGCTAATCAATAATTGACTTCCGCTTCCTGACACCATTTGACCTTTTGTCTAACCTCTGTTCTACTTTCAGATTAACAATGACAGCCTTTGCATACCTGAAAGTGATGTCAGGGTGATGTTTGTTGGCATTGAAAAGCCACAAAATTAGAAATAAACTTGAGATTTATTTTTAAAAAGTCATTTTACCATCATCTTTAGGGCACATGGAGTTGTAAAATCTAGACACCACTTTGAAAGGGAGGTTTCAGCTTGTGAGACAGTGACAGTGAGCATTCCTTTACACCAAGACAAAGATGGTTCCCTAATGTTAGCCACATGGTTTTTATGGGAACCGTGATGATGTAGGTTCCCTCACCACAGTGAAGAAATAACCCAAAACAAACCACACTGTTTCTCCAATCTTCCAAAATAATTATTTTAGCCCAAACCTTGATATTTCCCTAATCATAAGGAAGTTGTTTTTGTGTGTAAATTGAAGCCTTTATTCATAGCGGCATACTATCGGTTTCTGCAGTGGTGATTTGTAATGATTTTCAAAGGTGACAGATAAAATGGTCCTGCTGATTCGGGTGTCATTCAGAAGCACAGTTATAGACAAAGTGTTTTTTGTTTAATTTGGAGGACCTGTTATCTTTTTCAGGTGTTTGTTGTTTCTTCAGTTCCAGTTTGATGTCCATCTCCAAACTTATTTCATATATTGGTCACCAATATATGAAATGATAAAACAAATTACAAAGGCATTACAGTAGTGTTTTTTTTTTTGTTTTTTTTTACAATTTGAAATTCTGTAATCAAATTCAGTAATCCCAGTCAGGCTATTTAGAAATTTCGAGACTTTGGATTGTTTTGGCTCTCAGGATTTAGATGCAGGGTTGATGTTCAGTTTCTGGACCCTCAGTTGGAGAGCTCTATCTGGGGTGGGTAGTCACGGAGGCTGGAAGCAGTTAGCCGCTACCAAAAAAAGAAGAATGTGACTACAGTAATGCCAACGTTGTTTTGTGAGTTGCTCTCTCCTTGCTGGCTTGTAAATATTACATATTATACAGTATGTGAAGAGCATATATTCATGAATCACCTGGGTTTGTTCAAAACACCTCTGCAGCTTCACCTAGAATAAGACTTCTATTGTGTGAAGTCACCAGGGACAATGTTAAGCTAGCTGTTGATGGTCAGTGAATAATAATAAGCTTACTGATTGTTAAAGTGTCTCATTTCCTGTTAAATACAGAAGGTAAGACATATTTTGTGTAGAGGATTTATTTTTAATAAATTCATCTTGCTGGTGAATAATCAATAAAATAATGTAATTACAGTATGAGCCATATTACTTGCCCAACACTGTTGGTCAGACACATTACATCCACCCCTATACTGTAACATCAACCAGGAGCAGAATTACCAATAACTCATCTTAACAAAATACAGAAGCAAAAAAATTAAGTTATACTACAACTAATACAAAGTTCTGAAATCTACGCACTTGAGCCTATGTTGTTAAAAAAATCTATTTTAGACTCTCTTCTCTAATGTCTGCCTAATACCATATAAATCTGTCATTAAATAGGAGTTCAGGTGATGAAATCACCTCAGAGAGAGTTGAGCCAAGTTGATTCATTATTAATTAGTCAGGCACTCCATCTGTGTAGGATCAATAAAACCTTCTGTTTTTACAGTATCAGCAGGCAGACCAAGCTGCTAAATATCCCCAAGAGACAAATCAAGAAAATGACATCATCATAGAAAGAAACAAGAGAGAAACAGCAGAGGCAGGGCATTTTTAAATTTGGTTGCCAATTGCTTCCTTGTTTCCGAGAAAGTCTTTGCTGTCGTGAGTCAGATGTCCTTAACATTAACACATGCATACTCACAAATGCAAGTGGACATGCAAATAATTACAAACCCATAACACAGATTCTCACATGTAAATAAGTGTTTTTCCTGTGTGAAAGATTTAGTGAGGAACAGTGTTTCATTGCCCTCTGCAGGTTAATAAAACAACACATAGAAGGAAAACAACAATATACATAATGTACTATATATGGCAGGGTTTATGTGCATTATTGTTATACTGTATATAATTGTTTTGTTTTTTTTAGTTGAGATCTAAATTAAAGATTGGAGCGTGGAGAATGATGACTCTCTGAGGAGTGATCAAAGACTTTCACACTCACACACACACACACACACACACACACACACACACACACACACACACACACACACACACACACACACACACAGTGTCCATGTCCCTTTATATCTCTCCGAGTCACATCAGCCTGCCAGCTTTGTCTGCCACACATCTCCCCGTATGCTCCACCATCTGGGATGTTTTCTCCTCCCTCTGCTTCATACCTCTGTTCTCCCTCTCCCTGCCGCTCCGTCTCCTTTTTGTTTCATCCCCTAAATTCCTTTGTTTATCCACGCCGGTTCCTTCATTCCCTGTAAACTGTGAAAACTGTGAGTTTCCTATACACAGTATGTTGTGCTGGGTCTCAGGTGAGTGCAGTCTCCCTCTGTGAGCTTGGCGGCTGCCTGCGAGTTCTCCACTTTCTCTTTTCTTTGTTAGGCTCCTCATCTCGCTCTCGGAAAACGTTAATTGCTTCTGGACACTGATCAGTGTAACATTGGCCTGTATTCACCATAGCAGATGCTCATTCACAGTGTGGCACTTCGTTTTATTCATTCTCTTATTTTCTAAGAACGCTATCTATAAAGGCTGAAGAGTCCACACATTTAATAACTTTCTGTGTGGGGTTTCCATGTTCTCCCTGTGTCTGCATGGGTTCCTTCTGGGTTCTCCGGCTTCCTCCCACCACCAAAAACATGCAATATAGGTGAATTGGTGACTCTAAATTGACCGTGGTTGTTTATCTTTCTATGTGGGCCTGTGATGAACTGGCTGCCAGGGTAGTACAACCTTTTCATGAACTGATCTAAAGAAAAATTGTACCATGGAAATGATGGAACAAAATATTTACAGGTTGTGTTACTTCTGTGCATGTCGACCATCTTGATGTGTCAGTGCAAAATGCATTTGCATCATGCATTGCAAGATGTTCCATGCAGAAGTGGACCACAGCAGAGAGTTTGTTTTTAATAGACACTCTCAAAGAATTTAACATTATTGGATGGCTGGATGGTGTTATGCCCAGCTCGTTCAAGAGCATAACGAAGAAAGGAGGTCCATACAGTAACCATTTAAATTATCAGTACATTTATTAAAGATAATTCAACAGAAACTACTATAATGTGCAGCTCAGTCATCAGTGATGAAGTGCAGGTGTTGGATGCATGAAAGGTATGTCTTCAAACAAATCCATAAAGAGAACAAAGGGCTACTCTAACACAAACAAACCAAACAAAGCCATGTTGGGTGCCTAGGAGGCACCAACCTTCCAGGAGGGTGAGAGAGAGGGCCATCTTGGAAATGGCCCAGTTTATATAAACTGGAAACAGGTGAGGTGAATCACTCAACGATGTGGGAGGGCTGGCTGGCAGGGAGGACCTGAAAGAGAAAACAGAGGCAGGCCAACCAGGAACTGAAAAGTGGCCCAGGGCCATCACGAAGGAAAGTAAGAAATACAAACAAGTCCGAAAAAAAACTGAATGACGTTTTTAGACCGATAGACAGACGAGTTGAACAAATTAAAAACCACTGGAAAAAATAGTAAAACATTGAAGATATTTATATTGATATTAAAGATATTACAAGGCTAAATTCCACAACAACAAACTTCTTCAACAGCTCCTACTGTAAATGCTGATGTCACTTCGGATGATGTTGAAGCTAACGTTAGTATTTCTGGTAAGTTTCATCCTCCGGACCCTGTATTTGCAGACCAAATGCGTTACAGCGGCGCAAACTAGGCCTGTCCCAAAGGCAAAGTGTCCCCTGACGAGAGGGCAAAAACACTTCGTCCAGGTCAAGCATGCTGCAATATGAAGGAGAGAGAGCAATCAGTTCAACACTAAACACCTGGGATAATAAGCTCTCTCTCTCTGGCCACAGTTCCCTGAACCACCCCAAGTCTCTCTCTCTTTTTACATCTGAAGCCTGTGGTGACTTTCTCACTTTGCAGCACTGGTACCAGCGCATTTTATGTCAACCAGAAAACATCGGTTTGTCTGAGGGGGAGAGAGAGGCTACAGCATCTACGATTATGGAAGGGCCTATGGTGTCAGGAGCGAAGGGTGTTATTACTCTCATTACCGGATCAGGGAGACAAAAGTTCCTCACTGCAGGTGTATGAGCTCTAACAATGTGTCACATCCCAGTACAGAAGCTGAGAAGTGTGGAACTCAATGCAACTGCAGTGATGAAAACTTTGTTCATCAACTGTTAATGATATTCTGCAAAGTTTTCTACATTTCTGGGTCAACTCCATTAAGAATTCAGTCTGACGGGCTCATCAACCGCTGATGAGACCATGGTCTGATTAGTGCTTTCACGTCCAGGTAGAATACATTATATTAGTGTCTGGATCTGAGTGACCCCAGTAGTCATTAATGATCTGATACCCAAAGGGTTGGGTTTCTCTTTCTGTGCCTCTCTTACCATTCTTTCAGTCACTTGTGTGATCTTCCACACCCAATCACATTGTCCATCAGTAAAGGCATAATTATCTTCTAACCCCTCAGGATACTCGGACGGATGAGCAGGTAGGAGCATAAGATCTCCAGTGTGCATTAATAGGTAGATATTGTAACAGGTTTTCCTCATTTATCATGCATTCCAGTCTCCAGAGTTCAGCTAAATCTCAGTCCTATATCCAGAGTCTCATGATGAATGTCCTGTTTTCTTTTTCTCTTTCCTGTTCTGACATGGATGGTGAGATTATCGACATTGTAGAGGCCAGAGGCAGACCTAAATGTGTGCAATGCTATAATTCTTACAATATGACTATGTGTGTAAAACTGTTAATTGAATAATAATTGGCTGGTTTATTGATACGCACACACACACAGAGAGAGAGAGAGAGAGAGAGAAAGAGAGAGAGAGAGAGAGAGAATGAATATGGACCAAAGGAATACTGGCTCATATGTCATTCAACCAGATGGAGCTCTTCACAGAGCCTTTTAACTGTCATTTGAATGAAACACTTTAACTCCCTCACTTAGACACACTGGAATACATCATCAATGCACAGAGGAAAGACAAAAAAAACCAACCTGAATGAGAGTCATTCTCCATTCAGATGTCTCGTGAGCGTTCATGAGATTTTTATTATACAAATGTCACCAAAAACACCAGACAGCTGTAAAACTGCCACAGCTGAGAGCTATAACTATCAACACAACTTGTAAAACCATCTTGTCATTACACAACATAGATAATAGGGCTGCACATTTATATCAGAGTCTGGCAGATGTTATGATAGACCATAATGCCTTTTTAATTTGGCAATTCATTTGACCTGTGTTTAGAAAGCACTGGAATGCCAGCCAGACTCCAGCGAGTCAAAAGCATGGCGAGCTGTAGGTTCTCCTTTATAATGTACAGCGTGAGAAGTCAGTGTTGGGAGGTGGTAGGTTGGTGGGATGGATCAAACACAAGATTTTCACCCAACAGACCTGAGTTAGAGTCTTGATTTGTTTCTGACCTACGTTCCATAACTGAACTTATAGAATAGAATAGAATCGAATAGAAAGCCTTTATTGTCATTATACAGTGTACAATGAAAGATGCACAAGATGTATCAAAAATATCAGAAATATCAGGACTATATACAGGCTTAGAGACAATAACAATTAAGACAATAACAGTTTACACGACACAATTCACATAATAAATGCAGCAGAGAATTTAAGAATATTGCGTTGATTGCAGAACATAGGGGGAAATGTTGTCCTGTTTTAGCGCCTAGCAGCGTCTAAAACTGTCTGCCTACATACCTGACCAAACCAAAAAAAACACAAAGCCACAATCGGCACGCCTGTGAGCACTTAGTGCTGCAGTCACCTGTTTATCAAGGAGGCTGGATGTTAACACACACTGCCCTCTCACTCCAACAGCCGGCTTACTGCAGAATTATTCAAACATAGAATTGATAAGTTTAACACGTTCCAAAGCAATAACTTATATTACTGTTATCAAACTCATAATACTCAATAAACTACTAAATATTCAATAACTATTAAATGAAGTTTTGGCTCCAACAGTTTTCAAGTTGAGTATTTTTATTTTAGTAGATAGTGGGTTGGCTAAACTTGTGTAGGTCAAGTATGTAAGCATTAGATTAGTGCATTTCCTGGCCCAACCTAAACAGAGGTATTATATTCATTTATTATTTATCTAATTTACAGAATAAGTTTATTTATTTGTCAGAGACAACACACATCCATTGTCTATCTATCTATCTATCTATCTATCTATCTATCTATCTATCTATCTATCTATCTATCTATCTATCTATCTATCTATCTAACTATCCCTTAAAGATAGTACTTTTACATGTAGTGACATCAGGACCTCTTAAGACAAAAAACCTTGATCATACGTCAACGTCTTGTTGCTATACACTGTTTACCCTTTAACTCTGAACTAGATAACTGACCTCTATCTTATAGAGGTGATCAGCACACCAGGTTTATTTATTTTAAGCCCAACCATGATCTTTTCCTAAACCTAACTAAGATAGATAGATATTTTATTGTCATTGCATAGTAAAACACAAGGAAACTTCGTTTGGCAGCATCCACTCCATTAGCAGCAATAAAAAAGCAAAGCAAAGCAGGTTTTTAGTGCCTAAACTTAACCTGACTGCTATTGTTTCATATAGTGTAAGTGTATGATGAACTTTTCAGGACTGTATGGGCATCAATATTCTTTTTCTTTTTTTACAAAATAAATGAAAACATTTCCATTGATCATGGGAGCATATGGCCTTTACTCTCAGAGCAGAACACATTTATTTAAATCAAACTTGTAATCACTCTGTTAACACCAGTTCAAATTTTACACATTTACACACTGAAAGAGACATATTAAGGTGTCATTGAATAAATTACACCACTTTGTGTCAGGGTCCTGCCAGATGGATGGAAACAGTAACTTCTTTTGTACTGTTTGGCTTTTTTAATTCAGATTTTTGTGGACAGACCTCAGAGCAGGATGAGAAGCAGCCAGTGCAAATATTTCCCAGCTGACCAATATTACATGAAATAGATGTTCCAAAATTAATAAACATGACTATAGCCTTAGAGATTTAGCTTTATTCATATTGAGGGATTTAGATATAATGAATTCATTTTATGACTGCTATAAATTGTATCTTATAGCAACATAAGAACAGATCTCCTGAATATTAATACGGAGCTGATCATTGTCCAAGCCGGTTGCTCATAAGATCAGCCGCTGACCTGCTTTTAACCATAACATACTAATTAGATCCATTAATTAGCCCAGTCCAGTGAGATTCATGGCAAAGAAATAGTCTGTGTAAGTATTGGATATATGTGTCATATGCTTTATATATGTCCCTTTTTCCTCCAACGTATATTACACTGGGGTTACTTTCCTGCATTAAAGGCTAATTACTATGAGGCAGGATAGAAAAGTCAGATTAATTAGCAGTATAACACAATCAAATATAATAAAGAAAATTAATTAAATTTCAGACACTCCCATCTTTAACAGGATGACTCATAGAACGTGGGTGGCAATGGAAAGGAGAACACCACACCTTTTTTTTTTATTATTATTAAATATGTATTTTTGACTATGGTGAAAGACAAAACCATATTGTCAACTGAATAAAGTCAGAACAGTAACTAAATAAGAAGAGAATTGGTGTCAAGTAGCTGATTACATTTCTTAAAATGTGTCTTAATGTTGTAATGTTTGATTTAGAGAGAAGAAAAGTCCACTACTGAGGAATATGACAGCAGAGAGATCAGTGGTTTAGGGCTCTTTTCTCAGATCTACACCTCTACTCATAGTGATGTGAACTTATATGGAGTGACCTCAGCTCATTAATGAAACGTAATTTTAAAACATACAGTACATATTAATGGACTTGATGTTTTCTAGTGTGCAATTACTGCGCCACGACTTCAAGAGTAAATTTGTTTGAATAAAGATGAATGATGAATGAATAATGAAACCAGAAGAAGGTGTCTGAGGCGAGATAAATCATTACAGCATATGTAACTAGCCCCCCCTTCTGGTAGGAAGCCACTTGTTCACTGCGTTAACTGGATTCCTTTGGCATAAAAATATATATGAGATGCTCTATTCTCAAGGTCCTGCTTCACATTTTACCCATACTCACAGCAGGGAGCTGATAATCATAGTGCAGCCAGCCTTTCACTGATTGGCTGTCCGAGCATGTAAGTGCCTTATTCTAGAGCAGAGGTACTCAAACTTTTTCAGGTAAGGTCTCTTTTAGTCGCTAAAAAAAAGTTCATCCCCTGTTTTTCTTTTTTTTCTTCTTCATTAAACATTTACAATAATTTGAGAGGCAGCTGAAAAGCAAAGAATGAAAGTTGATTGAATTCTAATAAAATAGAGGTTAGCATGAAAGCATCAACAAACACTCGCTGTTTATTTGTGAAACCTAGTCTCACTCCATATTTTTCCCATGGTCACCTGAAATATAGCTCTGATATCATGTTATTTTTGTATCTGATGAAGCACACCAATTAAATAGTACAAATTAGATAACATTTCTAAACTTAAATTAACATTTATTTTACACTAACATTATTATGGGGACAGCACAGTGGGTAGAGAGCACATCCCATGTACCGAAGCTACAGTCTCCCAGCGGCGGCTCCTTTGCTGCACGTCTTCCCCTTCACTCTTTCTCCCATATTTCCTGTCATATCTTCAGCTGTCCAATCAAATAAAGGCAAAAATCCATGGGGGGAAAAAATTATAAATAAATACCCCTTATATTATTTTCTGCATTAACATGTTGTTTTTGATGGAATATGTTCTCGATTTCAGGGTTCAGTATGTCAGAAAAGATGTTGTTCATGACTAATGCAGATATAGAAATATACAGATGTGTCTGCAGACAAGTTTTGTTCATTAGCCTCATGAGTGCAGGTCGGTCCTTGCAGATTATCTCAAAATTACCCCAATTAACTGATCTACAGCTGCATATCAGCCTAATTTGACACAACATATTATTGACAGTCAAATTTAAAATTTTAGTTTGTCAAATTGCATCAACGCACATAAGAATATCTAACAAAAATACTCATGTGACACTGTGGTATAACCTTGGGGTGAGAGATAGATAGATGTTAGGTCCTCATCTTTGTCTTTGTGAATTGTGTTTGACATGTTTTCATCATTTTCCGGGACTATAGTGTTCACATGTGAAATATCATGTCTTAAATTCCTTTTGTTTTAACTCTTAATTCAATTCAATCCTTCTAGAGAGCATATATATCATTTTTTTGCTGAAGTATCCCAATAAGCTTTAGTCTTTAATTACATTGCTGCCTTATCTGGCGAATTACCCGCATTTTAAGTGGCCATGCTTCATAGCTTGAAAAGGTGATATTCCAAATAAATGTTCATGCAAAAATATAAAGACGCTAATTCATTTTACCCACTTATGCATCAGTGATCTTTTAAATCGTAAGCTCTGTGGAAGAGAAGAGACTTCACTATTTAATTTGCAGGAGACTAAATGAAGTCCTAGAGAACATAATGTGACAAAGAGCTTCTTTATTGCTCCAGCAGTATAAGAAGTTTCTACAGACTTCTTAATTCTTTTCTTTTTTCATGATTCATAATAAAACAATCTCAACAAGACTGTTACATTTGTAGAAGACATAGACCATCTGTTAATAGACATGTCCATCTGTTAATTATGGTAATGAAAGGAACAATGAAAGGGTAATGAAAGGGAAAACGCAGAGCTGAGGCCCAACACTTACATGTATAGACCTAGAGCTGTGTGCATTGCCAATTAACTGGTAGGCAAAGCCTGGGGCATTGCTATGTTAACCCCAGGCTATGAAAACTGGAATTCAAGATTAAAACCATTTTATAATTGTATCAGATGAATAGTCTTAAGATGAAACTAACCCTATTACTAAAGCTAAAGCATCAAATTCTAAACACAACAGCTTCTCTAAGGCAGTTAAATGCACATTTACAACACATCATAAAACACCACATTGCAACTTCTAGATTCACCACTAGATGTCGGCATCAGCCAGTCTAATAGCTATGCAGTATAGACCAACCGCTGGCCTGGTTTCCATCACATCACTGACTTAGAGGACTAGTCCAAGTCATTATTCATGATATCCAATTCCCCTCAAGGAATCAATTCACTGCCTCCATCCTATTTGGAATGTATTTATGTTAATTTCTCAGGATAACTTTGCTTGCCTGGCACAAAACACACAAATTGGTTTTGATTATACAACATGTACAAAGGCAACATGTGCATTTGCATGCATTGAGCAGGGACGCCCCGGCGGGATTGAATAAATGGTTTTGCATGTAATGTTGATCAGCGTATGCTGGACAGCCAGTTAAGGGACATTGTGGACTTGTGGGGATCGTCAAAGGTGAGCTCCGTCGCCAGGAAGGAAGGAAGTGAGGAAGAAGGAAAGAAAGAAAGACAGATAGATAAGGAGAGGTGTTGAAATGAAATAATATGTGGGGTAAAAAGGAAGAGGGGAGAGGGAGGAAAGAAAAAGAAGAAAAATAAAGACCTTCAATACATTATTTATCAGAACACTAAAATATGCTGGAGAATCATTTCAGTCTCATTTGGAAACCAAACATCTGAGAACAATCACAAGTGATGAGAGCTTAATAAGAAAAACACCATGTTATTATATAGCAGGGTTGAAGAAGTGGTTTATGCAGCCATAATTACTTTCTAACTTGGGAAATAGTCGTGTTTGTGTGATCATTTCATCTCCAAAACAAGATTGCTTGGTCCAAACCAGAGATTTAATCCATATAAATGAGTGTGTAAGAGTATTAATACAGGCGGTGTTGCTTCCATGAAAGGAGTAATTTCTTTTCAATTTGAAACAGGGAAAGTTGTGAACATTACATTATGTACCGTAACTCCACAGTGTAAACACAATAACAATAGTCGAGGAAGCCGAGGAAGCCGGGGAATAGCTGGTTCTAAATGTCAATATGCAAGCTGAGCAAATCAATTTCTCTTCAGCAAAACTTTAAAACAGCACATTCTGTTCTGGTTGTTTTTTTTTGCATTGCGAAATTCCATCCTGTTCTTGTTAGAGCTCTGCTTTAATTACAGAGCAAATGTGACATTCACATTTCAGTCTACTTGGTACTGTTCAGATGCTGGAATTCAGTTTGGCAGCAATATCTAAAAGGTAACACAATATTGCTTTCATTGAGGTGTTTTTTTTCTGCTCTGCTAAAAATAATGAAATCTTCTTAATCTACAGTATTGTGCATCATTTTGGCTTCCATTTTCCTGTAATTAAACGTGACTTACACGAAAAAGTTAAAGTATCTTGAGAAATATTGTTTTGCTTTTTTTTGGACTTGAAATTCGAATACATTTTCTGTGGGACTGAATCACGCTTCTAACTTAATGATAAACTCAGGAAATCATCCAAAGAATTTGAATTCTCTCCAGGAGTGCTGCACAACCTGACTGATTTGTGTTGAAAGTAGAAAACACACAAAATTACACATTTACACTCCCGTTTCTCAAAGACCCACAGCTACCAGCTCAAAAACATAGACAAACCGCGAGCTCAGTGCAAATTCTCATTAACCCCCCTGCTGATTCCATCAGTCACCGACTGGTAAATGACTGCGGAAGTCAAACTGCTTATCACTAAATCAGTGTAAACAACTGTTTACACAGATGGTAGCGTGATAGAGCGGTACGACCGTTATGCTATTTGAAACACAGTATTTGAAATGATTGATCTCCAAAACAGCCTGGAAAATCTTAAATTAAATTTTAAATTTAAACATTGAGGCTTTTTTATTTGCAAAAGTGTTATGTTAGGTTACACCATTTGCTGAAATTCATTGTTTGTTTCAGTCACAGTGTAAGAGATGTTATCAATTCATGTTTAATGAAGATGTCTTATTTAGGAAAGGAAATGTGTCAGTCTCAGGTCTTAAAGGTCAAGGCGACATTATGTCCTGTGATGCAAAAAACGTGATGACTCATTATTATAATAATAATTAATAATAATTATATGCTCTCCATTTAATCAATCAAACCTGACATATTACAACACCAATCAGCATGTCCCAAAGCATTTTCTGCTCAGTGTTATCTGGTCACATCCGAAGGCGCCTCATTTTTCATTTTCATCGATTTTCACTGATCATTTTTAATAGAGCAAAGTAGAGCAGTTAGAGCAAATTCATTTTAATTGCATATTCCCATGCACCCAAATTGCACTGTGAATTTACTGCTGTATACGAGGACAGTAATCCCTGCATTTTACAGTAAAATTTTCCCTCTGTGGCACTGGCAGTTTGGCCAAAGGCATTACTTAGAATTAGTTCGAAAAAGATGAGAAGAAACTGCAAACAAGCTGCTTATGAAGCCACTTCTTCCCTCAGTGTTGGATAAGGTATTTGAAAAATATAATCAACTACTGATTTCAATTTCCTCATTAATGAAGTAAAGTTATACCATTACTTCGTTAATTAGTCCAAAGGTGATTTCTGATTTCTGAACCTAAGGTTTACTAGTAGATAATGCTAGCAAGCAAGTCAAAAAGACACAATGTAAGATAACTCTGAAGTTACCCAAAGGTGCTTTTCTTGATATGCATCTCTCCTCCACACACCACAAGCCTACAATGTGAAGTTTTTCAGTGTAACATTTACAGCAATTAACTGGTATCAACTTCACCTGCAAAGCTCTGTATTCTTTCACAGTTCCTTATAATGTGTTTCAGAATTGCTGCAATTCTGGTTTTAGATATGTGGATGGTGTGTTGCATTATATGTACATATGAGTCTTGTATTAGTTGTTTTCAAATATTGTGTGTCTGCAGTAAAGACCTAACCAGGGACAAGGACTAGAAGTTAGGACTAGAAGTCATGTGCATCGGTTTCATTTTATTTAAAAGGAAACAATGTCTACATGTAGCTTCTCAGTCAAATAAACTAATAAAAAAATAAATACATTTGATTTTCACTCTATTGGTATTTTATTTATTTCCTTGCATATATCCCAGTAAGAGTTGAACACATCATATGGCCTCAGTGCAATGCCTCTGCAGCGAGTACAGAAGAGAAACCAGGAGGCCTGCATGCAGAGGGCAGACTGAGATGCTATCCCTGTGACAACAAGCATTGTCACAGGGAATCACAAACACATTTAGCTTAAGTTTGATCAGTGACTCAGAAGAAGCTTTGGAATAGCACACTGCCACACTGAGGGAAGGTATGTGCTCAAATGCCTCGTTTTCAAAAGAACACAGAAAAGGGAAAAAAACAAACAAAAAACTGACAGATTATAACCAAGCTTCACTTCCACTGTTATTGTCACTCTCTGCGGATTAACGAAATATTTCGACAGTCTCCCATGCTTCAAATAAAAGCCCTCCTTAAACAAAGTCGACTTCATCAGCATGTACCCCACATCCAGCCGTGGTCAGGGGGCAGGAAGCGAGGGAAACGGAGCTGAACTAAGTGTTACAAGGAGCTGTAATGAATATTTACACAGAGAGAGTGTAACAGAGAGAAACAGATGCAGGGACAGGTAGAAAGGGGAGCTTAAGAGGCTCATGCTCCTCGTGCACACATGCATGCCCACGCTCCTCAAACACAGTATGCATGTGGTGACTCCGACTAATAATGTTTCTGTTGACATATTCATGTTTAAACAGAGCTCTGCTCCTGTCTTAACACTTTTTGAGTGAGTCATCATGAAAAAAAGTGTCTGCTGACTTAATGGTTTTAATATCTCACATTTCAGAACATTTGAAAATGAAGCATAAGTGTCTCTCTGAGGTGATGAAACCTCCCGTGATGAGGATTAAGACCACCATAGAGGAATGTAAAACATATATTTGCACTATGTGTGCGTGTGTGGGAGAGAGAGATAGACAGAGAGAGAGAGAGAGAGAGAGAGAGAGAGAGAGAGAGAGAGAGAGAGAGAGAGAGAGAGCAACATTTATGCTTTAAATGTAATGTGTGTACATGTATGTGTTTCTGTACTATTTTATGAGTTTAGTGTGCTGTGCACATACCTGTGTGTGTTTCATCTTGGTTCATGTGTGATGTATATGTATGTGTACTGTACTGTATATGAATGTGTGAATGGACTATTTTGTTTAAGACAGATTCATAACAATCAACTCCATTAGCAGAGGTTATGTCATCATTCACGTTTGTTTTTCTGTCTTTTTGTGTACAAGTATGTCAAAAAGTGATCTAGGATTTTGATGAAATGTTGTGTTGGGTCGAAGAAGAGTGGAGTACATTTTGAAGCAGATCTGGGTACAGAATGTGAATTCCCTTTTTAACATTTTTCCAAAATCATGAAAAATAATAATCGGCAGATCAAAAATAAAAAACGCCCAGGTATGGACAAATTATAATGTTGCACCACTATGCACAACTGGACCCAGATCATTAACATCACCTGGAGTTTACTGTTTCATAACCATGAGCACTCAGTAATCCCCATTGTTATTTTCATTAAAGTATATATTTGGAGGGAGCAGCATGTATTGGGTCACAGTGCGGTAACAGAGAAGGCTATAGACATGACACTGCCACCAATCTAGTGTAGATAATGACATTTCAGAGTCATTCAAATGGATTCAATGTATCTTTGAAAGATAAGAATCTATGTCTACATGAAAAATAGATCTGGATCTGCCTTTATGGAAAATCATGGATTGTCATGGAAAAGCAGCTCAGGTGCCGCCACCACCAGACCCACAGAAATGGAAGCTGAAATAAATCCATGATAACATATTCTTTCTCTTTGTACTGTTTTCATGGTCAAGTAGAAGACAACGCCAGATACCAGGCCGAGTCGAGTCAAGTTAATTAGAGGCGGTACAATGCAGTGGTATTGTGGCTTAAAATCAAATTGTAGCTGAAACTGTACTGATTCAGTTAAGTGTCAAACTTGATGTACAGACACTTCAAAAGTTATTGAGTTAGATCCTGAAGAAAACAGCCATTAATGAAATATCATTTTGCTTGAATAACTATCAGACTAATAAAAATAATGATACCAGTGTGATTCCAAATTCCAGGTGTAGGCTTTCATGGACAAGGAGACAAATTATGAGGGTCAAACTATCATTATAAGGGAGTATTATCTTTAGGTGAAATGACATAATGGGGAAACTGAGCTACCCTGGCGTAGGGTTGCACTCTCTGAGTCCTGTCTACTTTAGGATGTTTCCAGTGTGGCTTTGCCAACAGCAGTATGATGATTTGTTTATCCCATTGAAACGAGTCACTAAAAATTGACAAACCATAAAGGAGACATGTTTCCAGCAGGTTGTTGGATCATGTTTCACAGTGATATAGCTGTGCTTCTACTCTTATGCGGCAGTCAATCAGTAAAGACTGAGGCACAAAAAGACATTTTTTTTTCCGACCTGTTCTTTAATCATTTCAGAATAAACACAAATGATCACCATTTTATTTTCCACTAATATTTATTTATTCATCACGTATAGTGCAACATATTCAACATTACTACAAATGTAAATGTGCATGAGTCAGTGTCAGTGTTTAATTGGTGTCTGCTCCAAAGGTGAAGGATCCAGAATTTAAATTGCAGTCAGAGATATTACATTTTCATTGTACAAGGCCAAAGCTATTACTAATTTAACTCAATCCAACTTGAAAAAGAAAGTTGAGCTGAGTTGACACCAAATCCACCGTACAAACAACCAGTGTCACCATTCAGACCAGCTAATATGAACTTTTTATGGTCTAAAACTCCAGAGATGAAAATGAATTACCACAAATCCCCTCAGACATTAATTGGATAAACAGGACTTAACAGTCTCTATTTACTTCTCCATCCTTCTCTATGTGCTCCTACCTCTGTCTCTGAGTTCTTCTGCCACTCTCCCTGTCTGAGTTCACCTTCTCTTTTTTCTGTTTTGTGTTTCCGTTTCTTTCATTCTGTCTCGGATGACTCTCTCTCTTTTTTGCAACTCTTTTTCTCTGAGCTTCAGCAAGTTTTTGGAGTTGTTTGTGATGGGAAATGTTTCATTCATTCCCCAACCCCCTAAGCCCCACCCTGACTGTAACAACAACAAAGTGCTTAGAAATGAGAACATAATGTGTCAGCTATAGTCGGAAACTCAAGCATTTATGGTGTTTTTCAAATCTGAAAGTGAATGTTGTAAACAGCTATTTTCTCAGAGCCACGCAGAACCGTGGTCTGCAAAGTGACTCCCATCAGTAAAGGAATCAGACAGATAATTAATCTATGTGAAAAGCTCCTCATGATGCATATCTGTAAAGTATATGTGTCAAATATGTCATTTGGATTCCATTTCTGTTCAAAAACATTTTGACCCTTGCAATAAGAAACAAGCTATCAAGACAATGAGAATTGGTGACTCATCACACAAATAAAATATATGTTTTCATTACCATTCTGACAATATAACCATCTGATAGTGATGCTAATATTTGTAGAACATATTGCCTGAATTCTGAAAATGCACGTGTACACCAGCAGTCAGTAAGGCAGCTTTTTTGTCTTTACACGACACGGTTCAAGTGACCCAATTCCGATTTTTTTCCTCCCATGTGGCACAGATCGGATATGAACCATGAACGTGTAAAGCTAGAAAGAATTACATGGAATCGGATGTTCTCAGATCGGAATCAGGCCCCATTCATATGAGGAGATCAATCTGATATGAATCGGAAATGTGCATTTGTGTCAGTCAATGTGAGTCACACGTCAGTGAAAATGCATAAACATAGGTGGACACAGACACAGACAGAGCCATCCACATGCACAGGTCTCTCTTTTCACCGGTGCACCGCCTCTAACAATGCTTCGGAGAGCAATAGTTTGGATCATTTGCCCTACGTCACACTCGTCTGCGTCCATTTGAAAATAGCGTTGCTTTTACTTCCGTTTCAGCCGAAACATTCCCGGGTCAAACCCACGTACACGCTTGCGGGATGTTGCCCCAAGTGTTAACCAGTGTAAATGCAGATGTCGTTTATGGGTCACTTTAAAAAGTAGATAAGTAAGCAAGTGGTCAAAAACTGTAGGCAACAAATTGGTATTGGGCATCAAGACCTGTAGTGGAAAGACAGCCTAAAAAAAACAACAAAAAAAACACATTACCAATAACCCTAATGTTAATTAACAACTTGAAGAAAGGATGTTGGGTGTTGTGTTTTATTTTTCTTTCTTTACATGTCATTGAGATGTTTTTGTTTTGACTTTTGTATCTGTTGCATGTTTGGTTTTGTGTATTTTGCTGTGTGTGGACCCCAGGAGGAAGTTGCCACCTTGGTGGCAGCTAATGGGGATCCTAAAGAATAAAGAAAGTACATGTAAAAACATAACAGCAAAAAATGCAGACCAGGTGTGATTACTATCAGACAGGTCCAATGAACAATTTTCTCGTAGTTTTATGTGACATTTTAATTACAATCCCCTGTGAATTCATAATTTGGCAGTTTGACTGTAAATTGATAAACTATTCAACAGTGACACTTTGATTAGTGGTGTGTTTCCACACATGGACTGAGAATCAAATGATTAAACACCAGGGCCAGTTCACATGTGCATTTCTGTGCATGTGTGTATTTGTGTGCACAACTATTTATGCTGACATAAAGGGTTACATGCTTGCCTGTCGACACCCATTTAGCAGTGTGTGTGTGTGTGTGTGTGTGTGTGTGTGTGTGTGTGTGTGTGTGTGTGTGTGTGTGTGAGTGTGTATATAGCTAATCATTTTAACTCTCCCAGGCTGCACATCAACCCATCCACTTTATCTATCTCCCATAAGAGACAATTACGTCCACTATGCTTCAACTGCTTGTATTTATGCATTTTTATACAGCATACAGTGTCTGTGAGTGGATTGTGTTACTGTGTATGACTTTGATGATGGACTTTTATATGTTTGTGTGAGTTTGGCTGTGGTTGTGTAAATGTATTTGTGTGTATTTGTGCTCTGCTATCTAAATCATTCCTCACCCTGCTGCTCTGCGCACCGGTCTACCTGTCAATCCAGCACTGAGGTTCTCTTTCCCCCATGAGGCAATTATCTACAGTCTGGTTCATGTGCTTATTATCTGAGTGTGTGTGTGTGTGTGTGTGTGTGTGTGTGTGTGTGTGTGTGTGTCTGTGTGTGAGAGAGAGGGAGAGAGAAATGGCATCAGGAATGGCATCCGGATTTTCCTCTGGCATATATTTCCTCTGGGATCAGTCCCCCACTTTTTCCCTTTCTCTGGCATCTGTTTCTGCACTCTTTCCTCACCCTGTTCCCCTTTTCTTACCCTCCTAACCCCTTGTTCCAATCTACTATCGCTTTTTCCGCCACCCTTTTTCGATCCACCGTACCATCTTTTGTTCCTTCTTTCTTGTTTCACCCTACACCATAAACGTCCTCCCCTCTTCCCTTGTCTTCCCACCACCAATGCCTCTTTTCCACTTCCTCTCTGTATGTATGCATTTATCCTCTCTGACCCTGAATCTATTTATTTCCTGACTGCTGTTATTCCTCTGTGCATAGTCTTTATCACACATCTCTCTGTTGTCCCCCCACTCTTGTCTGGTTTCAAGATTGTCAGTGGATTGTCAGGTGTCAATCATTCTTTGCAGCTGTTCCAGATGGGTAAATATTTACCAAAATATGCATTTATTATTACCTCCACCAAGGGAGGAGTTATGTTTTTGCCGTCGTTGGTTGGTTGGTTTGTTTGTTGGTTTGTTAACAGGATTAAAAAAAAACAATGGATGGATTTTGATTAAATTTTCTGGAGATGTCAGAAGTGACCCGAGGAAGAATTGATTCGATTTTGGTGGTGATCCAGATCACCGTCTGGATCCAGGAATTTTTAAAATAGTTTATTAGTTATACCACATGTACTGTTGTGATGTAATGATTACAAGGCTCCACAAGATGGGGCTGTCTGCAACACAACGACTGTAGTTTTGCTTTGGAGTGAAATGATAACATGGGGAAACTGAGCTGCCTTGGCGGAGGTCTGCGCTCTCTGAGTGCTTTCTAGTTATTATTATCATTGTGTATCTTGCCTAGTAAAGGCCTAACCAGGGACAAGGACTGCAAATTAGCTATGGCTGGAAGTCCTACAGTGCATCTGTTTCATTTTATTTAAATTGTAACAATGTCTGCATGTATCGTCCCTGTCAAATCAAATAATAAAATAAAATAAAAAATCATATACACATATGCACAAACATGGCCACATTTTGAACATCCTCACAAAGATTAAACAGTTAAGCACCAAAATGTGCAATATGACTAGACACTACACAAGAGCAACCTTGTTGCACACAGCGACAGTGTGTTACTGCACCTTAATTTTCAAGTTAATTGTAATTCATAAATGCGGTCATCATTAAATTAATTTAGTAATATTTTTCAGTGCGTAGAGTTCATAATCCTGCAGGGTTAGAGCCTCTATCACAAATGTGGCCACCTACCTTGTGTCAAGGCGACAGGTGCTCCACCTCCTCTGTCTAGATCATCTAATTAATGTGTTACTCCCTCCCAGTCCAGGGGCTGAATCCTTCAGACAACAGCGAGTACTCTGTGGTCTGTCTCTTTTCATAAATGGAACTGCTGAATACAATCTTATTTGGAGGACAGAAACAATGCATCCTTATTGATGTCAGTATCCCACAATCTGTTGTGCCATATAGTCACACGCTACACCGGAATTTAGAGTTCCCCCACCTGCCAAATCTCACTTTAAGCCTTAGCTACCCCTGTGCATTTCCTGCTGTGGCATACCAAAATATCAGCATTGAAAAACCCCAGAAGACCAAGTGAAGCGCGGTAAAAAACAGTTTGCCTTGCCTCCTATGATCTTTTTTTAAAATCTCAGTGTTTGTGTTATGAACATGATCTGACATGTGGTCAGTTATAAATCAGCTGGGGATGTAAGGATTAATAATAGAATGTCATAACTTTATGGTGAATTATACATTTGTGATTCGAAATAAAAACAATGAAATGTTTGCACTGTCAGAAATAAAAATGATAAAACATGTATTAATTAATTTCATGTACATGTGCTCACATAATCTTTGATAGTCAATAAATGGTTATTCAGAAAAACAGAGAGAGTAATATGTAGCTCTGTAAACTTTTAGCCAGGCTATATGCATGCGTAGCTGACTGAGTTGAGAGGACTTGACAGAACAGGAACTATTGGAACTTATTTATGGAAACAAAGGGTTCCATCGTGCCGATAGCTATGATGACCTGGATGACTAGGCCAGATTTGCTCAAAGTTTTTGACAACATCCTATGCCAGAACTACATGAAGATAAATAAAAATAAATACAATAAATACACAGATGAATTCCCTTAAACATATTCAAAAGCTCCCACACCACAGACATGCAAACAAGTCAGTGTTACACAAATGTCTTTTTTGTGTTTTCTCTTTTTATTCTCTGTGCACCTATATGGACATTTTCATTTTTACATTTTAAAACTGACTAAGAGTCAAAGGACATCATAACACAATAAAAGGCACCACTTCAGAAGACAGCCTTCAATTCTACTGTTCAGTTTTTATTTCCTGTGCTACTTTAAAAAAAATAATTCCCTCTCCCTTTTGTGTATTTATGTCAACCCTTTCAGTTTGTCCTTCTCTCTTTTAAACTCCTTGTTCTGTCCTTTGTGTCCTTTATTTCTTTGCTTACACTCATATCAATGCATTGCTAATATTTTTATTAAAATTTAACATGGCATCTAAAGAAAAATACCTCTGTTGTCCTAGAGTCAGCCCTGGAATAACACCTTTTTTTCTCTGTTGATATCCTGCGTTGACCTGTTGCTACAACTTTACAAAGAGGTTAAACATTCACTTTTGTTTCAGTGTAAAATCATCACATCTTGTGTCTCCATCACACTTCAGCATCATTCCTATTATCTCTGTTCCTTCCTTCTTTTTCCTCATGTTTCTGCACAGTTAATATCTAAACACCACCGGATTAAGGCTTAATGGGCCTCTGGGTGTTTAAAGTCAAAGGGCCCCCAGCCACACATTCAAAATAAGCTGTTTGTATGGAAAAATGTGTGTTTTGGGGATTTTTTGTGACAATTTTTTCTTCCTGTTTTTGGTAATTAACAGAAAATAATTTCCATCTTCAAAGCACTCAACCTTTCGTTAACCTCTAGATCCTAAACAAAAAACTTGTGCAAAATAAATTAAATATTATAATTTATTAAGATTTACACTTTAAGAAAACAAAGTAATGATGAGTGTGTTGTGCTACTGAAGTTTGTGCCCACATTAGTAAGAAGGGATGTCACAAATAATTAACATTATTTTCTACATTAATTTTTTTTTTAATGCAAGGGCCATCTGGCAAACCTGAGCATGTGGGTGCACACCAAGGACATTGTGATGGCAGACCCGGCCATGCTAATAGCTGAATATATTTACTAAGTGAGTTATATTTCATGCTGGTGGTTAACAGACTAAGAAGAATCAATGTCAATATTGAATAATAATTATTCTTTTATCAACCATAATCACTGAGGATATTCTAATGAGAATGAAGATAAATTCCTGTGTCTGTCACAGGAAATAAACGACAATAATCCCATTAAACACACTGAGGGAATGATAAGGATTAGAGAATAGACAAGGTCACATTGAAGACTAGGATAAGGCAGCTTTCTATAACCTAAAGAAACAGTGGGTGGTTGCATGTGAAAACAGCAGAGTTATTGATGGAGATGCTGCTGATGCAGAAATGGTAATGACCAGATTGAAACCATTGATTTGGTGAGAATAAACTGTCCTTGGACCAGGCTGGCTGGCTGCCAGGGATATAGCTCTGCATCATGTGTCACACTGTCATACACATGCATACAAAACATGCATTTACATCACACAACAAATGTAGGGCCATTGGCAGGGTTTTAGAAATACTGAGATCACAAGCCTGAATTCCCCCAAATTATTTCTTATATTGTTTCAATTTCTATAGATGTAGAATAGCTTATCACACAAAAACTATGTATAAAACGTCAGGTAAAGGGCGGTATTTTTCCAGTTTTCTCTGAAATCATCATCATGATTGACCATTGGGCAAACTCCTATGAGGGGGCGGAAGTAACAAAAATTAAATGATAAAACTGGAGGTGATGAAAATGCATGTGATTTGAAAAATAGAGTGGTAAAAATGGATGTGACATGAAAAATGGATTTATAAATTATCAAGTGATTTGATTGATTTTAAAGCTGATTTGATTCATTCATTATTCCCAACAAAAAATTGCCATTTACCCTCCTTTTCAGCTTCTTCAGTTTGTTCCTAATCTGTTCAACATTCATAACCCGCTGCAGCCATGTCACGATGCGTTCGCTCCAACACTGCCGCTGTTGTTGTCGCTTCCTCCAGTCTGAATTTCAGCCGATGACCACGGTGCAAGGAGACAGTTTGTCTCCTTTACGAATCACTTCTGCTTCAATTTCACCTCCATAGAAGTTCTTCTTTTTTCTCTTTAAATTAGGTATAGTATGCATTACACACACTCCAGTTCTTTAAAAACGGCGGTCGCAAACTTTTGGTTGGTTAAGACAATCCCACCCCTAGCCCATGACCTAACGGTTCTTATTTCTTGTCCAGCAACGCTTTGGTTCCACTCTGGCACCAGTTTTCACGGCAGAGAGCCGGTTCTTCGGTTGTGGAAACACAAAGAACTGGTTCATAGTTTGGCACTGGTTCCAAACTGGTCCTGGAACTGCCTCTGTGGAAAAGAGAGTGGGTGTGTTCGTTTTTTTCAGGCCGGAAGTAACAAAAATTGCACACTGTAAACGATAAAATGAAATCAAATGTCAATAAGTCCATTTTTCAATTCACGTGCATTTTCATCACCTCCAATTTTAACATTTAATTTTAAAAAGTTTTGTTACTTCCACCCCTCATAAACTCCATGCAGAAAGATAGGGCTGCAGCCCCGCAGCAGCAGGTTTGTGTGGACACACACACTTGCAAGCTGCAGAAGTTGCAGTGCAGCTGTTACGTGCTGCTCATGCAGTCTGTGTCCCAGATGTAGCTGTTGAATGATAACTTCTGGTGTTTCTTTATATGAGCGTTAAAAACCTGTTTCAAAGCTTTCTCTACACTGTCGGAAATAAAATTGTTGTGCAGAGATACTAAATTTATTATTCATTAATTTTTGGCTGGCCCAAAGGTTTTCAAATGTAAACATGTCTACAAATACAATCAGCCAATCCAGATGTAATACTGTGCGATATATGAAATGTGTCAGCTGTGCTGTACAGTTGTTACAAATTTCATGAACCTGACATCAGATTGGATTTGCTGTCCCTGAACTTCTTTAAAAAGTAAACTTCGGTTTTTCCGCTTTATTGGCTGTTGGGCGACAGACTGTGAGAGATGAGATGATTTCAGACAGATGTTACAAAGTTTTCAGCATGCTGCATTCAGCTCGGTGCCTCAGAGTAACTCCAAGAAAGTTACTGCCAGCTCAGTTTCCCCTGAGATGTCCAAAAAACACATTAGCACACGTAAATAATACATCATGCACTATCAGCTCAAGGACACTGGTCGAGCCTCAATTCTCAAAAGAGCATATCACCAACCTTCAACTAAACCACAAGGTTGCCCTCATTTTTTTCCTTCTTTTTTGTGACCCAATTCCTCTGTTGTCTTAAACAACAAATACATGTTGGTTGACTTTTTTAATGTATTCAGTATTCAAAAATCCACATGTGGATATGAGCATGGCTGTAAGATGCTGTACTAAAATATTGATAGGTGAAGTGACTCAAGGGTATCTAAAGAGGCGTTTGGAAGGCTGAATGTGGGTTTACTGGTTGTCTCAAGATGTCACATGCCAGAAAATCAATATCTTGGCAACATAGTGAGACAGGGCAGCTTTCGCCTGAACCACCGACACCTTAAGTGATGGCCTGTCAATCAAGGCAACCATGACCCTAGAAAGTTGGTCTTTATGATCAATCATTCTTCAAAACCACCACAGAAGAAATAATGACTTTGATTTTGTAAGAAATATAATTTTTACATCCACTGTAAGACAAATGACTTAAACAAAATCATCTCACTTTTTTGACTTGAAGCTGCTTATGTTAAATCAAATGCTGCCTGTCTTATTAATAATGGCAGCTTGGTGTACACATAAATTCAGATGATCTGATGATAAGTAGTTTGCTTTTGATATTTCTGTCACACCCCAAAAACAATTCCAACTCCCCAACTCCATCAATTAATGCTTACTCATTATTGTTATCTCTATTGTTGAGCTGTGTTTTCCAATCAGGACTGGCTTTTAAGGTTAATTAAGGGCAATTACAAAACAGAGCAGACAGGAGCGATTAAAGATATGGCCATGTTTGGTAAAAAACAAAAAAACCTTTTCCAGTAAATTAGTTCCTGTTAATTAGAGATGTTTCTCCATACCAAGCACCATACACTACAATATAAACTGTGGTTTTCAACCAGAAGCTAACACTATAGTTTAAAAATGGCATGTTGCTGCAGGTGCCTGTGAGGTAAATATGTATGATCTTGGAAGGCCATGAGTTAGGGGAGCCCCATTCCCAGGAAGTAAGCCGTTTAGTCACATCCCTCAGTGTGTCATCAAGACATAGACAGTAGCCTTTCTTGCATTTAACATAATACCCCAGTGTTTTGTATCACAATGCACAGCATAATCTCAACCTTTTGAAAGATGAGGCTTGCTTTTGTCCTAGAACAATGTGTGACGATGTAATATGATGCACAACCTGAAAAGTTGAACTGAAAATTCTTCAAATCTTTTGTGAAAACACTCTTTTAATCATGTGGGTGTATTGTTTCGGTGCTTGAAACAAGTTTGCCAAAGTCCTAGATTCACAGAAGTACTGGAATATTGATTGAAATAGTAAAATGTATAATAAATCAAATTATATTTTGTAATATTGTTTCCTGTCTGCCGCTCTACTTTCACCCAATGTTAGAGGGGCTGAGAGTAATTTAATGACTGAATAGTTACTATTGTAAAAGTCCCACAGAAAAGCACAAATAAATCTACCAGTCAACACATGAGAGAGTACATGACCTCTTATGACAGTAAGGACGTGCAACACACATTTCAATGTCATTTTATCTCTCAGGTATTATTAGATACTTTGCGAGATGCACCAGTGCATCCTTAGACCTCAGAGGATTAACCAAAGTGTCAGTTCATGTTAACCAGGTGTTTTTGTTCTTGTCTAACAGGGTAGAAAGGTTTTGCACGTCACCCACAGATGCTGAAGGGTACTTTCCTTGAAGGTTGAACCTGGAGAAACTGGACCTCCGTTTAAAGTGTGAAGACGTTTCGCCTCTCATCAACGAGCAATCTTCAGTTCCAGCTGACTGGTGGTGAGTTTCTGAAATTTAAACTCTTCTGAGGTCCTTAACACATTGAGACTTGTTAAAGTCACGTTACAGTTGATTCAAAAGCACTATTATGGGTCGTTACAGTCGCTGAGGACACAAGTGGTTGTTTTTTTTTTTGCCTAATGGGGCATCATGTGAGTCATTAGCATTATTATCAGCTTGTGTTAATGGTGCTGAAACTTACTGGGGAATGATGCTAAGACTGCAGTGTATGTGGGTGAGAGGCGGTGGCGTAGACCCCCACCTCTGTTTAGAGATGGCCGTTTCAGTGGATGGGTCCAAGACAAGACGCGACTGGTTCTGTCAGTGTAATAATGCTTGATGAATAAATTTGCTAAATTATCCTACATGCCTTATAAATGTAGGTACCTAAACTGCTTAAACCCAATGGTCTCACTGAATAAAGTCTAATATCCCTCAGAACAATGTCTATAACACAACAATGTTCAATAATCATTGTTCAAAATCAGGAAGTTCAGTAGTTTATTCTTTGCAAGGTGACAAGGTTTAAATTACAGTACCTCACCGTGAACATATCTTAACCATATTTTATATCCTTTCCTGACATTAATTTTACAATTTTTCCATGGGCTGAAAAAAACCAAAGAATTTTTTTGGACATATAAAAAAGAAAAAGAAAAAAAAAGAGCAGTGAACACTTTCCTGAGATTTGAACAAAATCTGTGACCTTTTCAAATCCTAAATCTGTCGTAACATTTAAATAATTGGCCAAACTGGAAATTACAACTTGAGTTCTGACAAAAACATAGAAAAATGTGTGGAAATGTGGCTGTAGTTTCTCACAACTCATTAATAAAATGATGATTTATGACAACTGCAGTATCGCTCTGAAATAAACAAATGTTTGTACTAAATAAGAATTTTCCAGCGGTGCTGGCTAACTAGTTTATTAGAGAACCAGATGGGACAGTGATACTATGGTAATGTCTTACTCTTAGGGCAATTAATCATCCAGCTCTCCTATCCCTCTCTCTCTCTCTATCTTTGCCAGCCTTTTAAGCCATTATGTGATTAGGCTGGGATCAAGCTGATGACTGTCTGACAGCTATAATCACTGTAGTATCTAAATGACCCTTCACTCAGCCCACATATGTACACTCACACACACAAGACTGCAGAAAACACACACATGCTCTGAAATGCATCTGCAAGCTGGTACAAAGCACAAACATAGATGCAAAGTCTAATGACACTCGTCTCGTCAAGTTTTCTCTCAGTTTTCTGTCAACACAGCCCTTTCACAGCTGCAGCTATGCTAATGAGATACAAAGGCTATGACAATATTGGCCTGTTCTTGTATAGCGAGGCCACTAACACTATCAGTATAAAGCAGCTCAGAGTTATTGGAAAAAAAGGGCTTAACAGAATGAGTGTAGTTGTGCTGTGTTGACAATGGACACTTATGTAAAGACAGATTTATTAAAGAGGCAGATATGATCATCATGCACATACTGTATATCCACATTATCTTAGCGCTATATGTTCACCTAATATCATCATGAATCACAATTAGGAAAAACTTCTGGCAGATCATCTACTAACAACCTATATTGCACCATTTAAAGATGAGATGGATGATAAACATGGAAAATATTATCATGTTACAGTTGCATAGTTGCACATTTCGTTGCATGATGATTAAAATGCTCTTGATTGACATTATAACCTCGTATTCATTAAAGTTGGGTTTAATTACAATGAATTAATGTGAGGCATATGTTGTCTGGTTTTCAGGCACTTTTGCGTTAGCAATTCCCAAGTGTCACTTATTAGTGAGGCTATTTTCCAACTCACAAGGACTAAATGCTGTTTTCAAGTGAAACATTTACAATACCTCTGATATGGCATATTCTGACTTCAGGAGCAGCAGTAAAATTAACTTTATGCTAACATCATCATGGCAATATCGTCACAAAATGCTAACATGCTGACGTTCACCATCATGCATGAGTGCATCGGTATGCTAACATTTTGAAACAAGCGCTAAACTCATTTTGCAGCTGAGGTTAATGGCTCATACACCAAAGTATTGAACAAATTTAAAGTTTGACCTGATGATGGCACTAACTGTAAAGTCAAAGGATCTGTAGAATTTACTCCACCCTGAGGGGAACGTGAATGTCCGGTACCAAATTTCAGGGTAATCCATCCAAGAGTTGTCAATCAAGTCGCTAAAAAATAAACAAACAAACAAACAAATCAACCTGCTGGTGGCGCAAGAGATAAAGTTACAGGATTTCCAAAATAGTAGGATTCATCCTCTCAGAACCATGACTGTCCGTACAACACTTAGTGGTAATTGATCCAATGAAACTGTCCTTGAGAAGTCTGGACCAAAGGGATGGACAGACCAGCAGACAATCCAACATTACCATCTTTTAAAAAAAAAGGCATGGCAAAAAAAGAAAGAAAGAAAGAAAGAAAAACAAACAAACCAAAAAAAAAAAAACCTACAATACTGCTGCGAGATGTTTTTGCTGGAAATAAATATATGAATGTTATTCATTGTTAGTTGAAGTCTGCAAGAGGACATCTATTAAAGCACAGCAGCACTGTACTCGCACACATGCACCCTTACACACACACAAACATGCCCGGCAGCTTTCCCTTACATCATCTGCTGGAGATGTGGGCAGTCACAGTGACGTTAGAAATGTCTCACTTTGACAGGTACGTCAGTTGTGAACCTTTAAACCTATATGTCAATTGAAAGGAAGACGAGGAGAAAGGGAGAGAGGCAAAAGTTTTGACATGGAGGTACAGTAGTAACATACTGAGGTGAGCAGGAGAGAAAAGAAGGAGGAAGAAAGAGCTGGAAAAGGTGGAGGGGAGTGAGGGGAAATGCTGACATGTGTGAGGACATAGGATAAGGAGAGAAAGAAAGGATACAGACAGGAGAGGAGACAGATATTGGAAAGGAATTTTCACACCACCTTGCACACCACATATCTAACTTAAAAGGAAACAGGGTTTTATTTGTTATATTACCACATCTCTGCCACACTAATGACCAGTTTAACTCGTTGAGGCCCCCAAAACACTGTGCATACATCCCTAATCCACCAAACCCAAAAGACAGCTGCTGAAGGCTGCCTAATATTTTAGATTTCTTTGTTATATCTTGAGATTTTGAATAATATAGACACTGACTTCCAGGCGGTGATTCCCCTAAAACCAGCAGCAGAAATTAGCACTTACATTTTTAATTTAATTTAATTTAAGTGAGAACTCAGTTTTTTCTGTTTTTGTCTTTGTCTAATAAGATATCAACCAATCTGCACTTGCAACCTAAGAAGAAACTGATGCACCCAAGCTTCTGATTTAGGCAACAGGCAAAATGACATCCTTTCTATACATGGTAGAATGTGAATAAACATCAGCACCATAACTTTAAAAGTGGATGGATTTATGGATCTTTCTCCCCTCTTGTGCCCTTCAGTGTTTTGCCCTTCCTTGTGTCTCTCTTCTGTCTCCCCCTGTCTGTCTGTGTGTGTTTACCAGGGCGTGGCCACCCAGGACACCCTCCCCCTGAGGCATCTTGTCACTCATTAAGCACACCTGATATCTATCATCCCCTCGCCATGAAAGCCCTGGTTCTTCACTCCATTCTCCGTCAGATCGTCCGTTTACTCTCCTGGTATTCGTGCTGTGACTCTTGCTTTTTTGAATAACTCTTAGTGTGTTTTTTTTTAACCTACCTGCTCTATTCCTGACCATTTTTCCTGTGCTTCAGGTCCATTCACCTCCTAATCACTGTGGTCACGTCCTGGTAACCAACTCTCCTTGTTGCTGTGGATTAAGATGTGAGTAGATGCCTTTTTTGTTGTTGTTTTGCCTGCCCTCTCCAACGAGTGAACTTTTGTGTTTTTTTGTACGGTAAATTGTACTTTAAACTTTTACTCCTCGTCCGAGTCAGAGTTGTGCATCTTGGATCCTAAAACACTGCTAATTCTAACATATTGTAAGGATTTTTGCAACTGTTGTACTTGGGTGACAGAGAAAATTTGTACTTACTTTCCTTTTTTGTCTTTGTTTTGGAAAATATTTACAATTTGGATTTTAGAAATGAACAAAAAAATGCATTCGAAGAGACTTGCAGAAAATAACAAGAATTATAAGTGCAATTTACAGAAGAAATGTATACAAAACGTATTTATATAACGTAACACCTCAAATTGAGTCATACTATTGGTCCCAGTGGACTTCTGTGTGGACAAGCAGACCTTCCTCTAAACACCTACTTCCTCACATATTTTTCTGGATCTCACTGACCCGTAGGAGGTCCAACCGAAGAAATGAGGATGACGATGCTGAGACCTTGTTGACTTGTAGCTCTGTGTGTGGTGGTGTTCATTTCAGGGAACTGCCAATCAGTGATTTTACTTGTTGCAGTTTGTTGCAGCCCATCATTCACAGGATTTTCAGGATCCTTTTTGAAATCTCTGTATTTTCGTCTGACATCAGAAAAGCTGATATCAATCCACAGATGTGGTTTACTTTCCTACACCCCTCACCCCCGTCCTCGGTCCACTTCCAGCTGGAAACCACAAGTTTACAACTATGAGTTCATCGGCTCAAACAATGCAGAGAGAAATGGAAAAATCTCTGTTGTGTGTGGCTGCAGTGTTTCAGCTTGTTCTTGTCCTGCTTGATACTACAAACTAAATGGATGAACATTACTCTTGTATGCAGGAAACTTTAAATTAGTGAATGTCACAAGGATCGCCTGCTCCTAGACCTAATTAATTTTTAGACTGATAATTTTTAACAGAATAAATTGTTTTGCGGGATTAAAAACATTGGACTGATTAAGTAGCTGCCAGATTAAGTTAGAATCACTTAGACACTCGAGTTATTTAGATTAATACACTTCGACATTACTATTACTACCAAGTAACCCAGTGGATAATGGCAGCAATAGCATCATTTGCACTCTGCCATGTGTGTGAACAAAGTGTCAAAGTGTGCCACATTAATGTCTCGTCTCTGAGGAAGATCACATTGTTGGCATCTCCTCTTTTGTAGTGAAGAGTGTTTTTGGTATGACGTGACTGTTTTTGTATGCCTTCCTAGCTCTGCCATCTTTGATAAAATTAAAAAGGAATAGCCTCTGTACAGTTGGTGTCTCCTCTCTCCCTTCTCTCCTCCCCGTCTCTTTTAATAGTATGTCTGTGATGAACAGTAATTTATTTTTTCTAGATCTCTTAAAGCCTTCTTCTTATCTGCAAACATGACTCTTCCCATCATTTCCCCTCTGTAAAACTGGCAAAGTTTCTACAAATTTAATCAATGATTTGTCAGATCATTATAATGTTAAGAGACAATGATGAATTTGCAAATATGGAATGATTCATAACTAGAAAGCACTCAGAGAGAGCAAACCTCTGCCAAGGCAGCTCAGTCTCCGGATATTTCCATCACACCCAAAACAAAATTTGACCCTGAAAACCTACCCCTAGCACTTGGAAACATGCTGATATCATTATTAGTTTGAAAGTTATTCTATAAAACCACTTGTCCGGTAATGGCGGTATTCTTGTGGATCTAGCTCCGTAACTGATGGTGATTCTCTGTCCGTCCTTACCATCACTGCTCGTAGCGGCTGAGCAGCCTCTGCAGCCCAGATTTGCTGCTCTGGCAGTCATTTTATTGCAGACAGCCTCATCTTGTGGAGCCTTGTAATCATTACATTACAGCTGTACATGTGGCGGTTTAATGCTATAAAAAAATTATTGGATCCAGACGGTGATCCGTATCACCACCAAAATCTAATCAAGTGTTCCTTGGGCCATTTCTGACATCTCCTGACAGTTTCATCCAAATCCGTTCATTACTTTTATAAAATCCTGTTAACAAACCAACAAACCAACTCCAGCAAAGCATAACCTCCTCCTTTGGTGGTGGTAAACATGGGCCTTTTTGAACAGAAAATGCCCTGTTTTAGTGTGATACAGAACAAGAGCACCCACACTATTTTTTTAAACATATCTATTGTCCACCTACTTAAATTAAAAAAGAACAAACAAATGAAAGATTTGATTTTTCATTTTCATGAAAATATTTTGTGGGATAAAACATGCCACTTACTAGTAAATCGTTAAACGTGTTATTGTGGTAAATTAAACTATTACCGTTGAAAAATATCAGTGTTTAATTGTTTTCCAGTGAAATGAGTAATTTATTTGGGAGTCGGACACTTTTGCAAGGCATTATATGCATGTTACTGTTTTTAGGGGCTGAGCCCCCCTAAAGGTCTGATCCTAGAATCGCCCCTGTCTGCTCCAAAACACAGAGCAGAAGTGCAGTCTGATTATCATGGATGTATTTTTATGTGCTTCCAATTGTCACCATAACACTTTCAGTTTCACTGTCATCTTCCTGATTGTATGAAGCATGTTTAACCCTTTGGGTTTCTGTAATTAACAATTATTCAGAGATTCGGCGGGAAAGTTTGATCGCGGTGTTAAATGACACTAATGATCTTCACAAGTTAAATTAAACAGTAACATGCTGGACTTAATAAGCCATAGGAAAGTGACACATAGCTCCTGGATTTTCCACTCCAATCAAGGTCTCTAACACATAAAACCCGGACGACGTTTTATAGGTAGGTCGGACTTCATTACCTGTGGTTATTAATATTTATTCTGTGGAGGCAGCATTCAAATATCGCCCTGAACAACTTGTATGCACTGAAGAGCTTAGCGATCTTCTCCACAGCTACATGACAGATTGGATGAAGGACATGATTGCCCCAAAAACATGGACTAACAACACCCATGTTGCCATATCATCCAAAGTTTGGGTGTTCCTGGTCCTGATGAACTGGTGGAGTACAAAGGTTGGCAGTTTGAGTCAAAGGATAGCACTCGCATTAATACCAGCTTCTTCAGAGACTGAGACTTCCCCAAAATGTGAGGAGCCATTTGAATTAAAGAAAGTGTCAGTAATGATACTCACTGAGATGATAGTGTGGAGATGATTCAACAAAATGAAGTTGATCCCACACGATAGCAACGACATCATGGAGCAGCGGTTTCTAAATACATGGGCCGAAGTCGAGGGTGCAGATTTTTGCATCAGCGCCGACGCTTACAAGAAACACTGCAAGAATATTTACAAGGAGCTGTGTGAACAGTTTGGTGATAAGAATACTTTTCTTATTGCACTGCAAGCGAAAGATCCTGCAATTGCATCAACTATTGCACGTCACCTGACCACGCCAACACCAAAACCTAAAGCTGTGAGTAGGTTCTTCTCCTATTTGGGCCAAATTTTCTCAAAGCCCTTCAGGCGTGAGCGCAAGGATGTTTCCCATTGTAAAATTAGCCCAAAATTGACTGGTTCTTCTCTTTGGGGAAGTTATGGGTGAAATGTCTCCATATGTTTGCAACCACCAATTAATTTTGACATTGAACCTTCTAGAACTCCCTTTTTGTTTTTCAATGTCAATGTGGACTACTCACGTTGACTGTCAGCCTGTGACAGTTGCTTTATTTTCTGTATTTGTTTATTTATATGAACTTGTAAAAAAGCATAAAAAGTTTTAACAAAAACATGTTCATTACATGTAAAGAATTAAACAACTTTGCATTGCATTCCATCGTGGTTCTTCAGTTGTTAAGTAACATTAAGGTTCTTGTTGATATATTTCAAGCGTGAATGCCGAAAGGTTCCCACCAGCATATGTTCTACATTCTTTATTGGGTATGACATCGCAGAACGTTCATTCAAACTTCAAAATGTTCAGAAAATTCAGGACATCAGGCGTCTATTCAGGTTTTTCATATCTTTCATAATGTCTAAAATATTTATGATTTTTGGAGATGATTTTTTTTTAAACTTTCAAAATATATTACTAACCTTTATTTAGACAGAAATCCATTGAGACTGGAGTCTCATTTTTAAAGGAGCCCTAGTTACATACAATAATTTAAAACATGAGACAATTAAAAAAAACAAAAAAAACAATAGAACAAGAGGTGAAGCAATAAAATACACCAGCCATGGTGCCATGGTTATGAACAATCTAAAAATTAAAATTCATAAAATAATTAATTAATTAAAACAAGGGGGGAAATAATAGAGCACAAAGCTCACCCAAAGCAGCTCAGTCTCACCAACAAAGACATCAAGATGACAAGTGGCAAAGATATACTGACCAATAGTAGAAACACATATTTTTTTAATGTCATGCCATCCTGTTCATATTGAATATCAAAGGCAAATTATGGTTCACACATCTTTATTCACCCCTTAGCCATCCAGAAAAATCATTTTTGTGCAGATCAGTGGTTTTTGCCTTAGTGTTTACAAGTCAGAAAGTGTGGCTGGCTCACACTCTAGAGTGGCTCACCTCTCGTGCTTTAGTCCAGGTGTGATCGTATCTTAATGGCCAACCTTAGACAAATGTGGATATGCACTGAGGACAAGCAGGATTGGTAAAACGCTCCACCGATTATGTAGGTACTAGGCTAGAACGTTCAAGAACAGGTGTAACGGGCGCTGCAGCCTTTTTCTTGAGAGGAAAACAATCAATAGCCTATTTGAAAACAAAGAGTTTTATGTTTTGAGGTTGTGATGTCTCATCATTTTTTTGCTGGTTAAGAAATGTGTAGCTTTGAGGTGGAAACACTGTAAAACTTTCAGTGAGCAACTGGATTAAGTGTAAAACAAATCCTTGTCATGTCAATGATAAATATGTGATAAGTACAACACTGCTGCTGTCTTGTGTGTTTGCTTGATCCTCTTCAAACCAGGATGTTTTGAAGTTTAACAGAATCTTATTAAACACTTAATGTGAGGTTTGTTCAAGGGAAATATCTTCCATGTGGCAATTCTCCATCTCTATGGAAAGTCCTTTTGTATCCTGAGGGTGTCTAACAAACAGATCTGTTTGTTCTTCAGTTATTTTTTCCCAAAGTCATTAGGTTTGAACTCATTGAGAGCATCTTGATCAAGCAGCCCTGAGTGTTTAAACATGATAATAATGATAAAAGTACTGATCTGCTCCAGGACATCGTTACAGTGACGTGTAACAGAAGAAACATCCTTATTACTAGAAAGCACTCGGAGAGCGCAGACCTCCGCCAAGGCTGCTCAGTTTCCCCATGTTGGCATTTCACTCCAAAGCAAACGTCCCATGATGTAACCCTCTGAATGAAGTCATTAGAAAGTTTGACTGGAAAAATTTAAACAAAATTTTTGTAATTTACTAAAATCTTTATTTATTGTAGCTGTTAGTTGTTCATATTGTCATCTCACATGAATAAACTGCAATGCCACAACAGGTCATTAACACTTGTAACACTTTAAGAGTTGTTACAAAGCTACACACAGGCTGGAGAAAAGGAAGTATATTAAAACAGGGTGATGTTACCTCTGATCAAGAAAGATGCGGCTTTGACCAAAACACACATGCACACACCTACGTGATCGCGCTGCAGTCGTCCACACACAAAACTCCAATCCACACATACAGGAAAGAGAAAAGGAAGTATTTTAAAACGGGGTAATGTTTTGTTGAAATTCATAAGCTGTTATGGACATGAATCAATTAGATACATTTGTCAGGACAGAGACACTTTACATTACAAGTGTACATGTGGCAGTTTAATCCTATAAAAAAACATTCCTGATCCGGATCACCATCAAAATCTACGTGATTCTTCCTTGGGCCACTTCCGACATCTCCTGAAAATTTCATCAAAATCCGTTGGTTAGTTTTTCTTTTATCCTATTCACAAAGAAACCAACGCCGGCAAAAGCATAACCTCCTCCCTTGGCAGAGGTAATTAGATTTTAACAGAAAATGTCTAGTATTTTCACTTTAAGCACACCAAACATAATACTGTTTTTAATGGTATACATTGGATAATATGAAAGATACTGTTTTTACACAAACTGTTACATGACAAAGTGTCTTGTGTTCTCACTTTAAAAACATAATTTGATAAATATTCTGTATTTAAACTGTAGGTATTCCATTAATAACCAATATTAGAATAAATGTCTTGTTTTTTTATACTACATGCTTAAATAATAATAACATAGTAACATAGTAAAAACATAGACCCTTCAATAACAAAATAAAGTTCTGTTTTTATATTGTAGCTGAGCTGCAGAAGAATAATTTTCTTCTATTTAGAGTGGACTCTACGGCTTATAATTACTACTTGGTGCTAGAGTTGATGGTGGGATGATACTTGCCATTTACAGCTAACGTAAAGATGTCAGGATAGACTCATCCAGTGGGTGAAGGATGAAATAAAATGATTCAACATGACAGAGTAGCTTCAGATTGACTGATTGTCGAAGTGGGTCAAATACAGTTTACTACAGAAATGCTTTCATGCACATACTTGTAATACTTGTAATACACAGTTTATGGACCTAATAAAACCATTTTTTATTCATGCTCAAATACTTAGCTTTCTATGCTGTAGTGTGAAATTGTAAGAAGGTACAGATTTAAGGAGCCACATGCAAATATGCTGTCTTTCAAAGATATTTTCATGTTGTGCTGGAGAGGCAGAGAGGCATGTCTCCTCAAGTGACTGTGTCAGACGACCTGTAGTCCTAAAGAGCTTTGCCTGCATCGCCGCTATAGAACCAATTATCTTAAAAGGGGTCCAGTGTGTATATGTGTGCTTGAGTGTGTCAGCAGTGGGGGTTGTGTGTGTGTGTGTGTGTGTGTGTGTGTGTGTGTGGTCATGCATACATGTGTACATGTGTTTCTTCTTCTTTTGTGTGAGCATGAGCAGTAGTGTTGTGTCAGCACAGTTATATTACCCAGATTTATGCTTACTTGTCAGAGACACACACACACCTGCACACACAGATACGCACCATTCCTCCAACAACGTTACACTCATCTATGCAACTGTTGAGGAATGACGGCGTCTGAGAGAAACCAGGTGGATTCCTTTTTTCATATTACGGCTTTCTCCCTGTAATATTGATAAAACATAAAGAAGATGAAGAAAAAAAACCATAATCTTGACATTCAGGTTATGTTTCCGATTCATGTTATATCTTCATCAATCACAAATTCGAACGGTGACAATAACGTAATGAAATTCTCAAAACGGGGTCAGTGCAGAAGCCTAACAATGTAATGTGAGGCCTTAAAATCACGGTATCATTGATTCTGTTAATCAGCCCCTGCTAACTGCTTCTCGTATATCAGCTTCCCCCAATTTTAAACGTTTAGTCTATACATGGGATGAACGGCAACCAGAGGAAGAGAAGAGATTGGAGAGCAAACAAGACAGCAAAAAAGCAGACAGGCAGGCAGGCAGAAAGATACAACTGCTGATATGTAGTTAAGACATGTTGAAAAGCAGCTTTTTCCTTTTTTTCCCCCCCTTCCTTCCTGCCCATCACAGCCCTCCTATCAGGTATTTATTTACCTGCACCTCCATTATTAGGTGGTGTTGTGCAGTGCTTTATCTGGGTCCTTGTCCTCTGCTCAGATGTCATTTCCTCCACTCTCTGGAGTCTGGAGTCTGTGTTGGTGGTGTGAAGGCTGCAGCCTTGGCCTGCTGGCTGTGACATCCTGTCTCCTTGTGCTCCGATTTCCCAAAGGCTAAGGGACGCACTCCTGCTGTGTAACACATTGCCAATTATCAATGTGCATATTTGCTTTTACACCTGTCTCTGCTCCTTTGTTTGGTGTGCAGCTGGCTCGTCTCCTGGCTGCATGGAGTCAATTGTTCCATTTTGAGCCTGTGCTTAACGCAGCTTCACTTTCACCGATGTGGACTGGCTCAAGTTATGTTGCCACTTCATTGTCTTCCAGTGTGCTGCTAGCTAAAGGTGACTTTTTCTGTTGCTCTGTGGTCTGCTGAGAGTTTGCATTACTTTAATTAGGAGCAGGGGACGGGTAAAGAGACAGAAAACGTTTGCCATCTTTGAGGTAGTTGTGGGACTGTCTAGAGTTCAGACTTGTTTTTCTCCTCCTTTAATCCACTGCCATGAAACCATTCGGAGGCAGGCAGGGGGGAGTTGTCATTTGATCCACGTGGGAATTTGACCAAAAGCCAAGAACAACTGGTGTAAGCATTGGCTGGCTCACTAAATCAATTTGTTAAGCAGTAACACTGTTAAATAAGATTACAACAAACACAGGGAATTTTTTTCTTTTTCTCAAAAGAAGAGTTTTTACCTTGAATTTTTGTGTCTGAATTCACCTTTTCTCATTTATTTATTTCAGCATTATATAATTTCTCAGCATGTACACGATTCATTGTCCTATATTCTATTCTATTCATGAACACAAAGCCCTACACAAACTGATCATTCAATATTTGGCTTCATCCAAATACTGGACTTCATATACTTGATTATACAATATAATAAATAATGAAAAAATAAAATATTTTTAAAAAAAACTAAAAAAACATTTAACCTTTTATCACAGTTGTAAGCACATCATATATCATTGGAATCTCCGTTTGTACTTTACAGCAAAAGTGCAATAAGCAACCAAAGTGGAATAAAAGTTATGACAAGGGTATATCTTCTTCCCAGAAATACAGCTGACAGTACTCTATGATTAAAAGAAAAATATGCACACATTTTGAAGAGAAGAAGGAGACACTGCTTTATACTTGTCAGTGTTCTCCTCATTTCTTCATGTACCTGTCCAAAAAGCTTATATCCACCTTAGAAAACCAGATTTGTGAGACAGTTGTACTGACGAGCAGCAAGTCGGTTGTATTTTTAGAGGTACAAAGTCAGATGTATTCATGATTCATCTAGTTATCTACTGTGACAATGTTGTACTCTGTTTGGCCTGATGAGTTCTGTCCTCTGTCTCTTCAGAAACCACTGTGGAAAAACCACTGGTGCGTTGTTTGCACATTAGCCTCCGCAAGAGGTGACTGTGTGTTGACAGGTATCTTGCCAGCAGAGACCGTCTTCCCAAGCAAAAAAAGACATCATTTGTTTTAAAACAAATACTCAAAAAATGACATATATTACGGATTAACAACAAAGCCACAAGCCTCCATAGGAAGACTTTTGTTCCTCTGGAGAAAATGTATTTGAAGTCATTTGAAGTAGAGTAGTTATGGTTATAGTTATGCTGACTGATGAGATATAAATTCATGTGATTACATGCCTACATATGCATATATCATCTTTACAAAGATGAGAGCTCAAGACCTGATCGAATCTTCTTTGGTTTATTTAAATAGTGTACATGTTCATTAAAAGTGGAGATAAATAAATGTGAGAGAGCAATTAGTCAACACGAACACCTTTGTTTGTTAGACTCCCTCTCTCTGACATGTTCCCTGACTCACTCCCACTATCTCTGTCACCTATACCAACTCTCCAACCAAACCCTAATACCACAATATTATTCCCTATCATTTTTATGTTGATGATGCTCAGATATACCTACATCTGAAACCTGACACTAACTGGTCTACGAACTCCTTAACAAGCTGTTTGGCCGAGATTAAAACATGGCTTGCTCAGAATTTCCTCAACCTCAATGAAAGTAAAACTGAGAAACTGCTGAAAGTAGCTGCTGATCTGTAAGCCATTCCTCTACACCCCTGTGGACTGTTGTTGGTTTTGTTATTGATGTTGTTGATCTGTGCACTTGCCACTGGCATGTTGATTGCTACTAATTTATTCTGATTTATTTACATGAATGGGTTAGACTGTGAAATGAATTGCCCTTCTGGGATTAATGAAGTTGTCAGAATCCGAGATTTTAGTACTCAGTCTTTCTCGACTTCCAACAGTTTCTGCTGACTATATTTCCACCCTGCTGAAAACCTCATGTAAAAGAATCTGTGTTAGTTTTGCTTCTTCTTTTAAATTAGATATTAGATATCTGTTCTCTGATTTTATTTGTCTGATGTTGTGCAACACTTTGGGCAATGTTGTGATGCATATACAAATAATTAGATTTCACTTGACTAAATGTTTGATTTCTGCACATTCATGACACCCAGAGTTTGATTCATACTAACTTTGGTGGTTCCCTGACTAGCAGGTCAAAATGTTACCGAGTAGGTGACATATGTCAATATCCAAATACAAAATTCTTTACAGACATCAATGGTTCTCAGAAAACAAATCCTAAAGCCTTAGGTTGTCCCCTGATTTACTCCAGCAAAGGTGGGGATTGTGGTATGAGTAAAATATCTAAACAATCACTGGATAGATTTCAATTCAATTTGGTACAAATAGCCATGTTCCCCTCAAGAGGAATGCTGACAACTTTAGTGATCGCTTCACTTTTCTTCTAGTTCCATCTTTATGTCAAAATTTTAATTTGCTTATTTGTTTTTTGGCCAAACACCTGCAAAACTAATTCCCAACAGCTTCAGCTTTGTGTTTACTATTACTATGCTGAAATGAGCGTTCAGCTCAAATTACTGTTGAGCCTAAATGACCTTTCATGAAGTCACACAGCTGTTAGACTCTAACCAATAACATGAACAATGGTTATTAAACAAATTGATTACATCAAATTGGCGTCTCAAGTCACTGTAGTGCTGATCGTTGGGGAACTGCTGCAGGAACATTATTTTGACACTCCAATTATGACTCTAACAGAGTGCCGAGGCAGTGTGGGAGCATCGGGGGAGCTTCTCTGTGCGTCACATCCTCCCAGGGAAGCTCCACTCTGTCAGGTGAAAATAAGAAGCTGTCAACTCTGTGTTCATCAGAGGCAGTTTGAATCCTCCACGGAACAACAGTTTGAGTTAGAAGTGATGAGAAGTGCAGAGTACAGGGCATGGGTCATTCCAAGCTGAGAGAAACAGAGGGAAATAATGGCTCGATGCTAAGCATTTATCCACTTTGCACAAGAAAGGTATGAATTTCATTGCACGTATTTGGAAGAGGTCTATGACACAAAACACTAAGAAGCGCCAGAAAATACGACAGATCTGTGGAGGCTGAGAGTCTCCTGTCTCAGCGGTTCAGCTGTCTCCATCTCTGGACACCTCATGAACCTGTGCTATGCTTTATTATGACGAACTCAGTTAGGGATGAAAATGGCTGTCTGTGGGAGTTTGAAATGCCAGAGGGCAAAGGTCTGGTTCTGAGTAAATGATTGCAGGAGTCTGGCAACACGGATAATGACAGCCATCAGCAAGGTGTCTGTCCGTGTGTGAGACAATTTATAGGTAATTTTGGTGAAAAGTTCATCCACAAAGGTGCAGGCCCTTTAGTTCTAATAACTATAATATAAATAGATGCAAGGTTACAGTGTGTTTGAGTGTGTGTTCCAATAGTTAGTCTAAATGACAACCTTTTACACCCCAAACAAGTATCTAAAAACTATTTTCCATCAAGTTCAGTGGTAAGTAAAATAACAGCCAGGCCAGTCCTCAGAAATATATAAATTATGATACAGTAGATAAATCTATTCTGCCCCTCTTCCAGTACGATTTGTGTGTTAGTGATTTATTTGACATTACTTTGACCCCTAACTGAGGGTCCCTAACTGACCCTAATAATGGTGAGGTCATAGAAGTGATGTGCTGACAAAAAGATACAAAAACTGGCCGATGTTTCTTCACTTTAACATACTTTATACTGAACCCAGAAACATGGCAGGTCAGGGTTTGGGATGGGGATCAGATTCACCAAAGTTTGTTTATATATATATATATATATATATATATATATATATATATATATATATATATATATATATTAAAGGTTGTTTGAATAGAGCTGTTCACACTGGCAAACCACAAAAACTCCTTAAAAACACATAAGGGCCTTCAAATTTATTAGGAATTATGTTTATAATTTAAACACTGGGTGTGTATTTGTTAGGATATGTTTTTTTTAAAGAAATAAATACTGGTCAAAAGATTTTCTTCAGTGTGAATTAAGTAAAACTCTGCCTCCCCACACAGATTTCTGTATGTTTTTAACCATCTGGGGTCTGAGGTCAAGCCACACGATCCCTAAGCTGGCATGTTTTTGGGTTCTGTATGTTAATACCGTATGTTAAAGTGAAGCACATCACCTCTATGTACTGACAGTTATTTCCTCACCTAAACATACTGTATAATTGGGTTAGGGTTAGGGTCCATGCTGGCGTGACCTCAGACCCTAGACAGTTAATGAAAGATAATAAAAGAGGTCTTAAAGCTTTAATTCAAACAACAATCATCTCGTCCTTGATTGAGGATGCTTTTCTGCAGACTGTGATAGACACGGCTGACCTGTTCTCATTCAGACATGGCCTATTTCGTGTGTGTGTTCAGGATTTGGGGCGGGGCTGGTTTGCTTGCACACAGGTTTATCCAGAATACTGGTTGGAAAGTTGCTGTTTTTTCATGGATATGTTTAAGTCAGCTATCTAAATCATTCATTCATATCATTTTGTCTGTCATGATACTTCATGTCATTGTTGGACTGCTCAGAACCATGCACATATGGTCACACTGTATCCCCTATGTGGAGGATTCAATAAGTCCTCCAATCTTAATGAGAAGTATGCTGATACATATATAACGGCTACAGTAATTATCCATATAGCTTTCTCTTCTGCCACTGCTATGGTTAAGGTTTGATCGCAAACCGTTATTGGTTAAGGTTAAGAAATGATCTCGCTCATGGCTAAAAGTGCCATTGACTGTTTTTATAGAACTGGAAATGAACAGCGCTCACCCATGTCAGTCATAAGATTTATTTACCCATGCATTTACCATGACCTTCTCCTCAAGGGGTTTTCAGGGTACCCATAACTCACATGCACTAATGCACAGTATTCATAATGCACATGGGCGCTAGAGGTCAGATAAAGCTCAGGCCTTTTTGAACAATGCTGTCTTGTGCTCTTTTAATACTGCACATCACATAAATTAAACAGCACATTGCCTGCTACTGTAACAAAACCCTACATTGCTTTTAAAAACACTTTTCCAACCACACTACTTTTGCATCATCACCTGAAAAATAAACATTTACTGCCTCTGACTCAGCGGGCTCGTTATTATCCTCCAGGGGCCCTCATTGTTATTTGGGATCCAGGGGAAAGAGTGAGGATAACTGTGACCTTCTGCACTATATCACCACTTAACTTATCATCATGACTGTGGGACTGTATGTGTTCACTTCATTCAGTATGTTGTTGTGCTGGTATTGTGCCATCTTTGTTGGAATAATTAAGTATCAACAAGTGATTGAAGACTACTTTATTCATGTTATCATGCTTTCTCTTTTGTAAGCATAGCTGGTTCCGGTTAAAAGCAAAACCTGTCATGAGGTAGTGAGGACCAAAAGGTCTAAAAATGATTTTGTTAGACACGAGAGAACCATGGCTCAGCTTGAGTTCTCCTGTGGTTCATCAACTGGAATGCTAAAATTTGAAATGGCAAAAATACTTTTTTTTAATCCCCTCTTGAGCATTGCTCAGCTCTCTTGAACTAAGGGAAATATCAATTTGATGACTAGGCAAGATATAAAATTTGCATCATCAGAGGACTCTCCTGGAAACAGAATTTCACATGAGTGAGCACTTTAGATTTTCTGTAATATTTCACATTAACTATCTTTAATAGGGAAGATACTAACCTGTTCTAATGTTCATATTATCTGTGTTCTTTTGGTTGTACCTTTGAGGATTGCTGTGCGTGTTTTTAAGATTACTTGGGGTCTGAGAGGGATGTGAACACTCAAAAGAGGTGACACAGATAGCACGAGGGAAGAAGAACGACGAGAGGAGGGGTAGCATGGCGAGATGCCATCTGAGATTGGATTTCTGACAGGACCGAAGGAGAAAATAAAATGGGGGAACTTGAAGAATGACATCTTACTGAGGAGATCTCATGGGTCAGCATTCTGACAAGAAGGGTCACCTAGGAGTGAGGGGGGTGGAACAAGAAAAGATAACGCAGTAGAGGTGAGTGGAAAGTTCAAGTGTGGATTGTTGAGTGAGGAGGAAAGGGAGAAACACTGTGGTAGGGTGCAATGAAGAGAGAAGACAGCAAGGTTACAGAAAAGGCAACATAGGAGGACAGATAGGCATCCACTTAAACCGTTGCTGACTGTTTCTGGTGGGTTTTGAAAAAAAGATGGAAAATATACAGAATGTAAAATATTAGAACATGTACTGTAAATGCCCTTATCATTGTCCATGGTGCTGAAAAAGTGCAGCATGATTCTGAAACGGTTAACCCTGTATGATGTCTTATTATTTATATTACAATATGCTATTAAATATTTTTGCATAGGTAATGAGGCTTTCTCTCATGTTGGCTTCAGTTTCTGAGTCTGTCTCTTTTAGGGAAAAGCAGTTCTGATGAATGCTTTTAATCTTTCACCACACAGGGGAGTAAAGGACGCAAAACCTTAAGTTACATTGTAACCGTTGTTCTCTGAGTAAAGAGACTGTCTCTCCATCCATTCCTGCTCAGCCCCCAGCTTTATGTCTACCGACAACACAGATTTATCCTCTTTTTCTGTTGCTTTTCTTTGTACTCAGGCTCTGAGCATGCTCTGTAGCATTCCCGTCACAATGTTCAGAATGGAGATCTACATTGGAAGCATGTGAACTGAGACGGCAATATGCTTCCCCTGCACTCCGTACCTGTCAGCCGGATTATGGCCCAGGCACGACCTCTGGCTTCTCCGAACATGGTTGCCATAGAGATCTACACTGGAAACACATAATCCGGAACAGCACGTCTCCAATGCACTCGACACAGGATTTTGGTGTCAGTGTGACTGCTGGTTATCCTGAAACACAGTAAGCACCAGAGGTCTACACCGAAGGTGCTTAAACTTTCCACCCTGCTTGGAACCCACATAAACGAGACAAGCAACAGTACCCTAAGAGGAGCGAGATGCCAGCTCTCTTCTATACGTGACACAGGATATATGTATCTCATAAGCAGATTGCTAGTTCTTGTAGTTTTTGCTTCATCTTTCTCTATTTCTTGCTGCTTCAACAACTATGTCTTGGCTGCTCACCATGGAGATCTGAAAATCAGAGTGATGTGCACTTACATAGAGTAGATGTGTGCATGTCAATGCAGCTGCTGTGTCTTCCAAAATTATGCATGTCATGTCATTTTGGGGACAGAAATCCTGTACAATTTGTAACTGGGTGGAGAGATAGTCTTGATACAAATACCGGTGAAAATGGACAGACGTGTTTTGTAAGAAAACACTGTGAGAAAGCAATAAATAGCTAATAGATATCAAACAGACTGACACCTGGTTCCTCTTGTCCTTGTTTGCAGTAATTGCCATCTCTAAAATGAAGTGCTTTGTTTTGGAAGACTGCCACCACCAAAACGTCACCAAACCATCTCTTAGCTGTCTCATAAACACAAAGATAAGATGGAATTTCCGGTAACCACCAGTTCTTTTACACTACTGTGAAAATATTCATCATATAAAACCAATCTTCTGGGACTAATCCCCTAACTCTACACACAGAAACCTGGATGCAGCCCTCTAACAAATAGACAAGTAAATACTATTGCACTATTAATCAGAAACTGCAAAATTCACATCTTTCAGTTCCATAAATGGGATCACTGGTTCAACATATACTGCAGACATTCACAGCCTCATGGCATAAACACACACAACAACACAGAGAAACCAAAAGAATAACATTAATTTTGTTTAGTTAGAGGAAGTCTAAATGACTGTAGGTTTTTCATGTTTTCTAGGATACTGAGAAAAAACCTCATCTGAATCAAAGGCTACAAATTCATCTGAATATAATATGAAACACTCTGAAATATGTGAATTATGCATTAAATGGATGCTTAATATATTATTTACGCCATTTTTCTCCCTCTTACATACAACACATACAGTGGACATAGCATTAAATATACAGCCATGACACACAAGGCTCAGTTTATGTCTTTGTTCAAGCTCCACTCATTATATATCTGTTGTGCTGAACCGCAGATGGACTCTACAGTTCACCAAGATTGCTGCTGCAACACTACTAAATGATTCACAGCTATGTAGAAGACTAAAGTCGGCACTCTAGTTGGAATCCTAAAGAAAATAGTGAAATAAATCTTCCATTTCTAACATTGTTGTCTTTGTATGGTTTTATAGTTTCTTTTTAACATGTAATCAGCCATTGCTGATCGACATCATTTGGCTTCAACAAGCAATCTGTGCTTCTAGAATACACATTACTTGCATGGCCTTATATGTTTTCAGTAATTGTAGTGAGTTGTTTTGATATGTAAAGTTATGAGTCCACAAGGAGCAGTACTTACTACTTTTTCTCATTAGTTTGAAGAGGATGAACAAAATGTAACTTTTATGCCACCTATTATGTAATCTAGCTTTATGTGTGTTTAATATTGCCAAAGGAAACCTCTGTTGTGCCTTTAACGAACAGGCTGATTTGATTTGATTTGATTTCTCTTTATTTCGAACATGTAAAAAATAAAACAAACAAACAAAAAAAAACAGACAAAACTAAAAGACAATAAATTGAATCCAACACTTATACCGCACAATTTACATGCACGAAAATACTGCTTGGTGGACTGATGCGAACTCGTAGCTGTGTGCTGCAAAAACAAAACAGAATTTGATTTTACTGTAAATAACCGCGCTCTCTCTCTCTCTTTCTCTCTCTCTCTCTCTCTCTCACTCACACACAAACACACACGGTGAACAGCTGTTGGTGATAAAATTGCCGTAGTAAATTGTCACATCATAAATCTGACATTTTCTGCTAGTGAGCAAGGCGCCTTGCTCCGCAGCTCACATGCATCACCACTGCAATCAGCAAAAAGCTGCTCATCAAACACACACAAAAACAACACACAAACATACAGACCAAAGCACACTACAATGAGGAAAAATGTGTGCTCACATCACACATACAGTGCAAACACATACACAAATGACTTTTCCTATACTATAGTAGTAAGAACATTATTGAACATTATTTTTCATACTAAATGCACCACATGTAACATATTACATTACAAAGGGTAAACGTCAATCACAATTTTCACTAATTCGAATATTTAGTCTGCTTCAAGAGTTCAAATGCCCTCACAACTGATCTCAGTTCATTGAGCAGTGTTTAGCAGGATATCACATTTATTTCAGCGCAAATTAAATGCATTTTGCAAATTCAGCATTTACAATTTGTCAGATCAAATTACCCATTACAAAACCAGCACTGGCGCAAGCAACACGTGTTCTATGAATATTGTACAACACGTGATGCTGTTTCTAAACTTAAATCATAGCCAGTCTATGCAAGTGAATTTGTTTGTGTGGCCCATTGCTATACTGTCTGACCTGAATGCTCAGGGTCTGAGGTCTATTTGCACATGAGTTAAAGTATCCACCAGGAGGAAAAAAACTAACAGAAAGGAAATGTATACTGTATAGAAGATGAAATAAAAGAATACGATTGAGAGTGTCAGTGGAAGTGAAAAGAGATGGGATAGGCAGATAGGAATGAAAGAATAACTGTTTCTGAACAAGGGCCAGAAGTAGAATTAAAATTCCCTGTTTTAGTTTTTAGTATGCTGAACACATCGTGGATCACTCATCACTATCCAACTGCCTTGGCACTCAGTGCTCCGCGCTCTCCCGCCCTCTCACACTCTCTCTGAGCCTTTGATGCCAGCTGAGCTGGAGAAAGCGAGGAAGGGATTGGGGGAACTGCAATGTGCAGATGTTAAATCTGACGTTTGGAGTTGACATGCTGTGTGCAAACTATTTCAGTTTAACCCTGTGGACCTGCAGGGTGAAGGACATTATTGTGCAAAAGGTTGCAAACAATCAACAAAACAAATGTGTGCATTACATTTGCAGAGGAGGAGTGAAACACGGACTCATCAGTGAAAAGCTTTTGGGCTTTTCAGGTGACTTTGGCTTTTAGCTTATATCAACTTGAAAGCCTGCAGAGGGATCCAGCATGCATATTGGAGAGGGACATACTGGCACAACACAGAGGTCACCAGATTCTTATTTCTTTTTTTTGCATTAATCTGTGGCTTTATTTACTTAAAATGCTGAACTTTATTATTTAGAATAGAGGCATTCCAATCAGCTGTAATTATCTGAATGTATGCATGAATAATGTGTCGGCAAGGGCCACTGCACTTGATTTTCAGCTAATCATGTAAGAGGCTTCTAATTAATACTCAGAGGAATCCAAATTCCCACCATACTCAACATGCCACAGTGTTGTTGTTGTTGTGACCAGTTGTGCTAGTCAGTCAATTATCTGACGAAGATTAATTCGTTAATTTGTTATAGAAATGCTTCACTTTCTTCAGACAGGTTTCCTCATATTTTATGGTGAACTCTCTGTATTGCATACAAGGTCATATACCGAATTAAAATTACATTAATGTATTTTGGATTTGAATGCAGCGCTAGCTCCTCATCATATCCACTTCATATTGGGGGGGGATTTGAAACACAAGCACAGTTTAGTTGTGCTTGAGCCAGATGAGCTTTACAACCATTTCATTCTAGCAAACTCTTTGACACTAAGTTATCAAAATATGTTCAAGCTCTAACCCAGAAAAAACACTGAGAAACCAGAGCACACATACTTTATACATAATACATATTCAATATATACTGTATATATGGGAGCTATATAATCAGGGCCACTTATGCATTTGGTAATTTAAGCATTGCTTAATGACACCTGAATGGTAGAGGGAAATGAAGCCAGGAATAATTTAGACCTATATGATGATTTGTAATTATAATTAATAATTATAATACCAGAACAATCATTGTTTATAGTCCCCAGTCAGTTGAGAATAAAAACACTAAAACTGTTTTCATTTGAGTTTTCCAGAGGGGTTGTTAAACAGCTTAATGGTACGAATCAGAATAGCAACAAACATGATAAGATGGCAGCTCCCTCTCAAAGGAAGTTGGGGGTAATCAATGCCTCGCTGGCCGGTAGAGTGCAGAGGATCACATTCTGTGACTTGGCTAAGTTAAAAAGAGACGACAACAAGGAAAACTGATGAAAAAAAAAGAGTTTGGAGATTTTCAAATGACACCTGTTGATGTTCAGTCTACCGAAGTTGATTTTTCTGACAGGCTGGAACTCCAGTTCGCTCACAGGGGAATGCAACTATTGGTAAAACAATCCAATTATTGTTTGGAACAGATGTTCTTTCTGGAAAACAATGCAGAGCCAGAGACTGTTAAGTAATTAGTGATGTGGCCTCTGAGCAACAATATATACTTAAAGTGAATGTCTCTAAATCCCTGCACACCCACGGTCTATATTTCTTATTTCTGACTGCCTCTCTATATGCATCTTGTTTTTTTCATCTATTTCTTTATTTTGTTGTCACTAAAGATGCAAAAGTATGAGTCATAGCCCCTCCTGTACAAGGTGTCCAAATATTGTCCTATATGTTCATGACTTTCATTCGTTGTACTATACTCTCCATCCAGCATCCATTTTCTCAATAATATTTAATCTTTTTCAATTTTGTAGGTAAATTTCAATCAAATTATGTGCACAATAAAGTGCACATGATTTGCAAAAAGTAGACTTCTCTAATGACTATTCAATTTTTTTGTATCTTTTTTTATTTAAATAGCACTCTTCAAGCGGGGACCACAAAATGCTTTCTTGTAGCTTGATAATTAGATTGAATTACCACTTTGTTTTCATTGATGCTGTGTTTGTGTTTTCCATTTTCTGGCTGGGAGTGTTTATAATGTTACCCTACACAATCAGTTGTGACTAATGTTTCCATTACATCAACAGTATTGTCAGTTTTGTCAGATGCGGTGGAGGTGATTGCTAGGGGCACTTAACTCCGATCAAACAAATATGTCAGTTTAAAAGTTGCTATTTCTGTAAGTTGATATATACCCTGTCCAGCCTTGTCAATATAATGCCATGCTTGTTGCTTTGTTTTTTTGTTTGGAGTAAGTTCTGGTATCTGAATTGCTGAATAACCCTAAAATTGCTGGAAGCAAGTCTAAAACAAAGCAATTTGACAAAATCGACAAGATAATGGCCAGTATTAAGAAAAACAGAAGTAAAGAAAGAAAAACAATTCATCTTTAAGTATCGTCCTCTTGAGTCAAACGTGTTAACCTGTTATATAATTTTCTATTTTTATTTTTGATGGACAGATAAATGAGATATGACACAACATAGAAATGCAGGATTTGCTGAGCCCTGAGATTAACATCCAGAATCTGTCTACATGCATATAGCATATCAGAGGGCAAAATAATGACTCAATAATAAGAGAAAGATGGATTACAGGTACCTAGTTTGGAAAGGCTGTCTGAAATAGGGAAATCGGTGATTAATCCTTTACAAATAAATACATTCTGAAAAATACATGCATTTTGTGTTTGATTAATTGTTAGAGATTGGTTAGGTAAAATGCATGAAATTTTCAACCCTGTCTCATGATGGACGTACACACTTACAAAAATAAGCGCAGACAGCAACTCCCTGCCTGCCACACATACATCTGCAGAAACAGAAACAAAGGATTCCTCTCAGATGTTCTGAAAAAGTTATCAGGATCCCATCCTAGTCCACCAGGGTAGCTAATGGGCTTTCTACTCACTAAATAAGGGCTCCAACAGAGAAACTCTAGCTCTGGTAGGCTATAGGGTCCTGGAGGACACACTAGAACGTGTGAGGTCAGAGGTGTCACCATTATCGGACACAACAAAGGAAGTAAGAGAGGAAGAGAGAGTGGAGACTCACACACAGTTGCAGAGACACGAGGCAGATGACTCTCATGGGAATGTATTATACAGAGGGCTGAGCAGAAGCATGTGTGGAGCTGCAGGAGAGACATCCATAAACAATCAGACAAATGATGGTGGTTTCCGTTTGTGTTTCAGCTCTATGTATTCATTTCTCCTTTTTTCACTCCCTCATGTTTCACTTCTTTAATGGGCAGCTTGCATGCTAACACTTTTTGTCATGACTGAAGTTAGTATTACACTTAGGTTAAGGTTAGAGTAAGAGCTGAGGTTGTGCCTATAAATGTGATGGTCAAGGTTATGGGAAAAGTGCAAACAAATGCATTCTGTCCCTGAGGTTCCTTACAAATATAAACCTAAAATGTGTATTTGCATGCATGCATGTCCACATATAGTATGTGCACAGCTGTACTGTATGCACTTGTGTGAGTACATCTGTGTGGTTCTGTAACAGCAGCTTTTATATGCGTCTATATAAACAAAATGCCATATGCATAATTATACAAGAGGCTGTTTTTCAGCCTGTATGTGTTTATGTCTGAGTCTGTATAATCATTTGCAATGGTGTGTTCAGTTTTGTGTGCGTTTGTCTGCATGTCTCCATTTATTTGTAGGTGTTTGCATGTGTGTGGATGTGTGTGTATTAGCAGGCCCCCAAGTCGCAGGTCTGCTGTCTGTCACAGTGATACAAAGTGACAGCAGGATCTTCTTCAATGAGCTCATTGGAGCTGAGCCAACAACCTGCTCTCTCCCGCAGTCAGTGGCTCTTCCTCTCTGCCCCTTTTTCTCTCTCTCTTCCACTCTCTCTCTCTCCTGTGGCTCACTCTCTCCTCCTCTCATTTATATTCCCTTTCTTCCATCTTTCTCTCTGTCTCTCTCTCCCCTTTTTAACCTACCTCTTACCGTTTGAGAGGTATTCTACCCACAGACACTAATGAGAGTGTGAACACAGGAGGAAGCAAAGTGCTTCATTTTGTTTTCCTACTTCTGTCACAAAACATCAGCACATCTAAAGACACAGTTCAATCAAAGGTGTCTGATACTTGAGGGAAACACAACACTGGAACATATCCATAGGGACAGAGCTATGAAAACACAGCCAAATGACACGAATCAAAGAGATCAGACTGGTGAAGACCACACATGCAAAAATGTAGTTCAGATAGGAAACGAGATTTTGATTGAATGTTGCAACACACGTGTGTCATGCAAGGAATAAATTATAGTGAATTTTTTTTTGAGATGCTGTATTAATCCCACAGGGGGAAATTCTTTCTCTGCTTTTGACCCATACTGAGGAGCAGTAGGCTGCCATTACATTACGGAGCCTGGGGAGAAAATTGGGGTTCAGTATCTTTGCTCAAGGATACTTTGACTTGTAGACTTACAGCGGCTGGAGATCGAACCACTGACCTTTTGTTCTGTGAGCAACCGCTCTTCCTCCTGAGCCACAGCCGTGGGTATGATTTGTGACTTTTCAATGCAAACTTTCACTTTTTTTCAGTATAAGCATCTCTTAAAAATAAACATCGGTTTGAAAAGCAGGTTCCACGTTATCTCTACCACTCAGATAATGTAATGTAATGTGTGTAACACTTATAATAATGCACGAGCAGCAGAAGGAAACAGCCATTATTCAGCGCTTCCTCAGGATCACTAAGACATTTTCGGATGTGACCAATAGATAAAAAGGCATTCCCAGGAGACACGAGATATGCAATCTCTCCAGAGACTTCTGTGTCTACTCCGGGGTCTTCCAGTTGGACGTGCCCAGAAAACCTCTAAAAGAAGGAGCCCTGAAGGCATCCTAATTAGATTCCCGAGCCACTTTAACTGGCTCCTTTTGAAGTGAAGGAGCAATACCTCTGCTCTGAGCTCCCTCTGGATGGAAGCTCATTGCAGCTGTTTGGATCCACAATCTCATTCCTTCAGTGACTACCTAGAGCTCATGACCATAGGTGAGGGTTGGAACGTAGATCGACTGCTAAATCGAGAGCTTTGCCTTACAGCTAAACACCGAACCTCCTTGTCCATCCCACGGTCCATTTTCCCAGCACTTGTGAAGAAGATAATTAAACACCTTTGCTTGAGGCAGCAACTCACCCCCAACCTGGAGGGAGCAGTCCACCAGTTTCTGGCAGACAAATCTCCATCTTAGTGCAGTGGAGGGTTTGTGTGTCTCTATGATCTGGGAGCTGTGCTGTCCAGGGAAATAGCCTCTGGTAGTATCTCTCAAGGCAAACTGGTCTCAGGGAAGGGGCCAGACAAAGAGCAATCCCAAGGCTTCAATAAACGGGCTAGAAGAAGTTTTGACAAGGGAGACTAGGGCCACCTTTTGGAGCCAGACATGTGTTGACCGGGCCTTCAACCATGGTTATTTTGGCCAGACACAGCCCGAATAAGCTTCATGGAGCCGTCACCCTGTGGACCCACTTACTGCAGGAATAGGCAGTAATATCAGGGTTGCCAGGTGATGGAGGGAACCTGGGCGTGCCGACTCCTGACTTTGCAGACTAGTTCTTGGGACATGGAATAGCACCTCTCTGGCAGGAAAAGAACTAGAGCTGGTGCCGAAGGTGGAGCAGTACCAACTACAGTAGATATAGTTGGGCTCACCTCTATGTAGCACTGGTTCTGGAACCAAACTCTCTGAGGCTTTTGACATAGAGGCTAACATTAACTATGATAGATTAGCTAATACATAGGTTAAGGTTAGAGCTTGTTTCAGCAGACCTCTGAGGAGCATGGCGTCAGGTTTCAGTCCGGTTCTATGTGAAAAAATAACTGATTGAAACCAACGTGATGTCAACTGAAAATCCTTTTGTTTCAACCTCCACAAACATTGATCATGATCAATGAGTTAGTAGCCAAAGGCAAACTACTCCTTCCTTCAGGGTGGGTTAGGGAATTTATAGTTACATAATCCCAGGAGATATTGTTGATAAATTATTGGCCATGTCTTCCTGTAGCCACACTTCCAGTTCTGGTGGATATATAAGCCAATAGGAAATAACAGGACATACTTAGTAATAGATGTCACATCCCCAGGAGACTCCATGGGGTCATGTGACTCACACCACCAGAGGGCTTGTTAATTATGTGTAGCCTATTACATGAATCGGGCGGCCAATAGCATTGATAGAATACCTGTCGCTGACATTGCAACTGTGCATTTGATGAGGTTGCAGGATCCCACTTCACTAATGAACTGTTCGTTATTATTTGTTGGGTTTAAAGGTAGGACTGTATGCCATGGTAAATGGATTATATCCATCAGATTAACAACTTTTTAAACTTGCAAACTTTAAAATAATTCTAGATCTTTGACAAATACATGTAAAACTGCAATTCTGTTGTGTATTTTTATAAAGCAAAATGCACAGATATAAATTTATTTCAAGTTTTCAAGTTTCAAATTACATTTGTAAAAAATATCTGTTTCTGTAAAAAATGTTAATATCAACAGCTCAAAGTAATTGTTGACATCAAAAACTCATTTGCATCTATTAATGATCTCCTGTAAAAATGTGACAGAATGATTTGCTTTACTTTTGTTGATTTAGTTTTGCAATGAGGCAATGAGCTTAAGGAATGCAACTAACTGCTTTGTAGAGCAACCCCACTTCCTGATATTGATTGATCCAATCAAAATGATTAACTGAGAGAGAGAGAGATGGCTGTTGGGTGGGCTGAGGGATGATCGGAGGGCAAACAAAAGCAAATTAGGAATGGCAAGATGGGGATGGATGACGGCAATCAGAGGAGAAGAAAATTATTGCATATGATGTGGAGGCCATGGAAGGACAGGACTGATGTAAAATCTGACTTTAGGGGGCTGAGAGGAGAGAAATTCAGACTGCTTCAGGGTAGACTGAGGAGAAGAGAGGAGAACACATTGCTCACAAATTTCTGAATCATCATTTGTCATCCATATCCTGGCTCGATGGCTCCATGTTTGTGTTTGCAGGGTAAAGTTAGGGTAAAATTTTGCACTTTGAAACAAAAACAACCTCTTTATCTCGGCAGTATACCAGCTGTATGTACAGAGGTTAGTATGCTGCCTCCAGTCCAATTGCATAAAGTGTGCTCTCTAGGGTGTTAAACAAAAATAGAAACATCCTTATTAAAATTGACATAAAACAACATGTGCATTTGTGCAAGACAACCCACCTCTCCTTTAAAGTAACAAAGATCTCCCCTCTAGATGCCACTGGATCCAACTGCAGCTAATGACTACCAACCGGAATCCACAACACTCTACACTTTGTGTTCTTTTTATGTTATGTTGCAGTGATGTGTTGCCAATATTCTGCATGCAGCCAAGCCTCTCAGTAACGTCGTAAATTGCACCCTCTCTCTGTTATTTTTCGGACCCCATGCCTTGATTAAATGTTTTTTTCTGCTTACCCCTCGAAATAAAAATTATATTTAGACCACAACTCACAATGGCCTGATAGATCACAAAAGTGAACATTGTTCACTGGCAGTAATGAAACTGTATAACCAGGATCTCAGTGCTGCCTCACAGAGAAGAGGAAGAAACTATGAATAAAGGCTGACTTTTTCAAACCACTAGTTATGGTCTGTGTCCTTGCATGTTTTCTTTTTTGTATTGCGTTGTTTAGGCCATAAAAAGTAAGTTTTCAGTTAAACAGCAAATCACTTTGACTGGCCATCATGCATCAACTGAGAATAAGAATTTAGTCACGCCAGTGGATTTGTGAGGAAGTACCTTTGGGGGCTGAAGTAGCTCAGAGCTCAATCCATAGGGACTTGGGTAGCAAACTGCTTAGCAGCCCTTTCACTCTGGCATTTTTCCATTATCTATAGGTCATGTGTGTGTGTGTGTGTGTGTGTGTGTGTGTGTGTGTGTGTGTGTGTGTGTGTGTGTGTGTGTGTGTGAGAGTGTGCTTGTGTCATTAATCCTGAGGTCAACAGGGATTTCATATCATGGCATTCTGTCCAATAGTTCTCAAGAAATTTAATGCAAAATCCCAAAGTTTTGCACCAAACCATTGACTAGATGTTGAGGTATTCAGTAGATTAAGTGACAACTTTTACTTGCTGATTTCTTTTCTTTTTTTTAGAATTCACCCTCTGGGGACACTATGTGTCTGGCCACTTGTGCAATAGTTGTTGAGACATTTCAGTCTGGAACAATTTCTGGTTATGCAAACTGATCAACACTGCTTCCCTAGAGTCATGCAACTAGCAAAGTTGAAATAATTTAGGGATAGTTTATGGATTTTGAGGAGTTTTCACCTATCTGCTGGAAAATATGGGAAACATGTTTACACCCTTAATAAAAAATTCAAGAAATCTTATGCCACAAGATTTTTTTTTTCATATTGGTCCTATATTTATTGTGCATGTATATTTGTACAGTATGTTGTATAAGTCTGTATTTACCTTGCTGCAGTAAATCATCCTGTACATGTTGGCTGTTACAACTGTATAATAAGTTGACAGCTGATGCAGTTAGTGACAGAATGACGGATATATGATTGTGTGTAAGCTGTGTGTAGCTGCAAGCCATTCAAAAACCCATACACGATTTAAAAAAAAAAGAAATAAGTAAATAAAGTAACTCCTAGCTTTCAATGATGCTTCAAGGTTTGATTTTAGGTCCTTCTATACTGCAGTTATGAGGCATTTATATAATGAACTGAACTTTAAATAATTAAGACTCTGAAATTGCTTCGACATCCCTTCATAAGTCGGCTTACAGTATATACACTACATCTCCCCATCCAGTCATTTAATGTAATGCATGATTAAATCGAGCCATGTGTAACAGATAATGCTTGCTGAGGTGGCAGAGAGGAGATTATGAACCGAGAACTTTAATAAATGCACAGTCACATACGCACACAAGCCGTGGTAGTGTTTCCTGTGGGTTCATTTTTGTCCCTTAATTTCTGTAACGCATTTTCTGACAAGCTGAAGTGCCGTACGAATAAAGCTTACTTAGAATTTTGGACGCGATAGCTCCTCACTGCTTGACATAAGTGCTATAAATAAGAGTACATACATAGAAAGTATTTCTCAGAGAGACATGATTCATCACCAACATTGTCCTAACCATTAAATGTTAAATGTATTATTTTCAAACTGATGACTCATGTATACACCAGGATTATGTAAATAAAGAAAATTGCAATTGTGAAGTTTTAATTAGACTGGTCTTTTAACACACAACCAAATATGCCAAAGATGCAAATTTGCCCAAGTCATTTATTATATTCAAAGCTTGTAAGATTAATTAAAAAGATCAAATGGGAATTGGTTCCCGTACTGAACAAGCCACCATCCCAGATAAAGTACTTCATGTAAGAGTATAAATCTGGTTCTTTGGGGAGAGGCTGCTCAGTGTAGAGCCTGGCCTTGGCCAGGACCACCCTCCAATCATGTGGTCACACCTAACGCAAACTTAATTGTTTGCATTGCATGAATACATGCAAAGTCAATGCGAACCGGTGAGTAGACACAAATTCTCGCCAGGTGAAGTGAATGTCGCGAGGCAAAAGGTGCAAAGACATGAAATTCACAGTATCCGCATCTTCACGTGAGTTGAAAAATTTCAACGTGGGTGAAATATTTGTGTGATGCTGTATCAGTGTTGAGATTCTCAAGACGTCACACGTTCAGACATCTGTAGGACTGATGCAGAAATGGAGGACAAGCTCGTCGTATCTGTATGTGGACACCCGCAGCTGTGCGACAAGACTTTCTAAGCCAACCGAGATCGGACGAAAAAGGACAGGGCTTAGAAAAAAAAGTCAGAGAGGAGGTTGGACTATCTGGTCAGTACTGAAAAATGTATTTTACTTGATTCCAGCTATTGACTTTTCACGTGGCATGGCTGACATCACTGGGCTAAACAAAATGCGTTTCATTTTTAGTGGGAATGTGTTTTTTGGATGCATGCTAAACTATTTTGTTCATTAAGATGAATCAACATTACAGAGCCATTTATTGATGTAATTATCTTGTAAAGGAGTCCAGCAATGCTATGGGATTCCCTGTCTTTGAGATATTGTAATAGGTCAACCTTTTGTAATTATGGTACTGACTGAAGCAGTGTAGCTGTGAATTGAACACACTATACAACCATTGGGGTTTCAGCATCTTGAGTGGAAGGTGAGACTATGCTGGCATGAATTAAAAAATAATATATATATATATATATTTTTTTTTTTACATTTTTTGTATTTCACAGTTACATGTGTAATGGAGAGCACTGTAAATAAAAAATAAATAAAATAAAAAGATAAGCCAAGATGTCTGCCAAGTCTCCCTACTTGCTACCCTCCTTGACATTCCAGCTAGACTATTACACAGTCCCTTGCAAAAAATATTGAGCAAAAGCTGTCTTCTTTGCTTGTACCTTTCATAACTTCATACAGCAGTGGCAGACAGCCAGACATTTCCACCTAGGTGGAGAAAGGTCCCTTAGCTGGAGGTGGTGCTGGGTTACACAGTTATGCAGATACGTTAAACCTTGAATACTGAAGAGGCATTTCAGGCAATTCAGGAGAGGTGTTTTCTGTTGTAGTGGATGAATGTCCTACGTGTGGATATAATCAAGTTTAAAAAATGGATGTTATGCTGTAGGTAAAATGTTAATACACACATCAAACATTTTGATGCATTTTAATCACTGCACTGCGGCATTAAGACCGAAATCACTGTCAGTATCTGAACCCAACCATTACTTTTAGGTTAACCACAATTGCAAGCAGATATTTTAATGAAGTGGAAAACTGTTTTTTTAAAAAGGCTAATAAGCATAGGCATTATGTTCTCTCCTTATGTTGATAGAAATGTGATCTGGGCAGGATTATATTACATATGATACCACTGGAGTGCATGATTTATTCAGACAATACTGATTTATTTTTGGGAAAATCCAGACAACAAATTCCATTCGCTGTAATTTACAGTTTCAGCATTTAGACACCCTAAAAGTGAAATTTATCATCTTTACATTTCTGTTTGTCGATGGATTTAACAAATTAGATACGACAGTCAAATTCAGCTTCTTTCTTTTGTCCAGACCTGTTTAAATTCCCCACTAAAGTCCAACTATATGGAAGCAAACTGACTAATTTGTTGCATAATTACACACACATGCAAGATGAGATTAGATTACGTAAAAGGTTCATTAACCAAAGCTTGGGTTCCTTCAGATTAATTAATTAGCTAAACTAATCAGTCAAAAGGAAAAACTGTTTTTGGCATTACAGCTGATTTACTTAGCACACCGACTGGTTTGTTCTGTCTATACCTATTTCTCATGCCTTGTGTGTGTGAGCGTGTGTGTGTGTCTGTTTACGTGTGCAGGGTACTGCACTTCATTATTCACTCCATTATTCCCCTGCTGTGAATCCCATGTGTCTGATGTTTTCTTACCTTTGCCTGACAAGCATGCTGCCTCTCTGCGCCACACTGTCTGATGATCAGCTGGACAACATGTACACAAAAATGAGGGTTGACTTGAAAGAATAACTTATGCAAAGCTGTGTGAACACATGCACACATACACACCCGTACACACACACACTCATATATATATATATATATATATATATATATATATATATATATATACAAATTGAAAGAGCTCCAAATGGTGCACAGCATAGGATGCAGTTAAGACTAAAAAAAATGTGTGTCCAAGGAAGCAGAAGCCCATTACTTAAACTCAATTTGAGCTGATGTGGATAGACATGACCCCTATCAAAGCAAACTGGCATGTAAATGTAAAAATAAGCAAATTGAAGAAACCAATTATGAGATGCACACACGTGTGAAATTCTATTGAATTCTGTCCAGAGGTTTTTGAGAAAATGTGGATGTACAAATGAAAGGTAACCTTATATGCATGAACCCTTTGGTGGGGCATTTTAAAAAAACAGGCACAAACTCAGTAGGGGACTGATGATAACACTTCAGTTATATTTTCTAGCAGTGCAGCGAAGGGTCCAGTGGGTGTAAATACATGCAGGGAAAGAAACAGTGCCTGGTGCAACTTTTACCAAAATCTCATAAAAACTGTATCTGCACGTGTGTGTGTGTATTTGTGATCATACATTATCTTTTTATGTCTAACCTTTTTCACAATGTGACAAGACTTAAAGTGGAATGGGAAAAATTCCACAAATACGTCACATGACATTACACTCAATAAGAGAAAAAATAAGACAGGGAACAAAATGAGTACGTGAAAAAAGGCAGTGAGATGGAACATTGCCTGGATCCTGCTGTTGTAACATTTTGGCATCAAGAAACTCTCACAGAATTCAAAACATTTAACCTCAGGCAACACGTGAAACTCTCTCCCTGCCTCCTCTTCATGGCATCGATGACGTGATGTTAATAAAATGGTCGAAGGGAAGATTTGCTTGAACTGTTGGCATAAATGATCCAATGCATCCCACTTAATACAACATTTGTATAGAGCTTCACCGCCCACAGTCTTCCATGCAGTGTGTGTGTTTGCACTGCAATCCCAGGTCAAATTATGAACTCATGCCCTAATGATTTTTTGAGCTTTATGTATAATAAATTGAAAAAACAAAGTGCACAGCCTGGAGGTGTGTATATTGTTTTGGATATTAGGCTATGCTATGGAGAAGATGACCAACCTACAGACCTGCTATATACGATATGCTATATACGATATACGATATGCTACGAACAAAAAATGTAGAGACAGACGGACGTACTGATATACTGACTATATATCCCCCTCATCATT